>RJWM01010619.1:0-62848 GCA_004363535.1 Dasyprocta punctata
CCCAGTAGTCTCTTAAAACCAAAATGTACGACAGGTGTGGTAGGTCCATCTCCAATTCCAGCTGCTCAGGAGGCTGAAGCAGAAGAATCCCTTGAACTCAGGAGTTTGAAGTCAGCCTGGGCAATACAGCGAGACCCTAGAAGCGGGAGGAGTAAAGAAGAAGAAGAAAGAGGAGAAAGAAAAGCTGGGGGAGGGGGGGGAGAATAGGCCTGGATAGAGAGGGCTGTAAACAAATGGTAACTATAATTATAATAAAATACAGCATAGTGTCTACTGATTCTGCTCTAGGTACCAGCATATGTATTATACCATCAGTTCTTGGAATTGTCCCCTGAGTTCTGTGTAATTCTTACAGATAAGAATGGGACCAGGGATATAGTTCAGAAGCACAACACCTCCCTAGCCAGTGTAAGGTCTTGAGTTCAATTAATGGTACCAAAAAAAAGAAGAAGAAAAATGCCACAGAGCATAATGGCACATGCCTGTAACCCCAGCACCTGGGAGACTGAAGCAGGAGGATCAAAGAAGAGGGAGGAGAAAAAGAGGGATGGGTAAGGGGGGAAGGAGAAGGAGGGAAGGGTAGGAGGAGAAGAGGGCAGAAGGAAGAAGGAAGGAAGAGGAAGCAGAAGAAAACAAAAATGAGCGCAAACAAGAAGCCAGTTGGCCCTTCCAGGGAGCCAACCAGCACTTGGGCTGGGAGACAGGCACACCCCCACCCCAAGCAACCAGCTTATCCAGAGGACAGTCTGAGTTGGTAGCAACTGAGGTACCAGAACAACCTAATGCTTGTACTATTTGATTGACTTTGCAGGCCTAAGGCCGGTAGTCTGAGCATCTATTATGAGGATAACAACATGCAATACAGCAAATATGGGGGATCTCCTTCTGTCTTGTTTTTGAAATCCAATATTGTTCTCACTATTTTGTTTTGTTCTATTTTATTGTTTTGTTTTATCCGGTGTTCTGTTTTAATTGGTTTTATTCTGTTCTGTTTTGTTTGATTTTATTATGTCTGATGGTATGGACAGCTATTTTGAAGAAAACAAGAGGCATTATGGTAGCCATTGTTTCCTATTATTTTGTTTTGAAGTCCTGTATCACTTTCATTGCTCTGTTCTGTTTGGCTTTATTCTGCTTTATTTGGTTTGGTTTTATTCTCCTTAAAATAAAAAAAAAAAGAAAACATTAAACTGAGAAATGATAAGTTACTTGTCCAAAGTCATACAGGAAGCCAGTTGCACAGCCAGGACAAAAGCCTGTCTTCTGGCATCTAGTCACTTACATCTAGCTACTCTGTTTGCACTGTCTTGTGGATAATGCATGTCAGCTCCAGTTTAAGAGTCACAAAATTCAGTGGCATATAGAAGTTCCCGTGTAGAGATTAAAATTCAGACCCGTGGGCTCTGTCTCCATGAATTCTGATTCTGCTGGTCTACAGTGAGGTCATGGGAATTTGTATATGGAAGATTGTATTTTCTGAAACTGGCCATGAAAATGTTTCCCATCCCACATGCTCTTCTAGAAACTTGCCACTTCTCCCCCACAAGGGATTGGGGATGTTGCTCTCTGGTAGAGCACTTGCCTGGCATGTGTGAGGTCTGGATTTGATCCCTAACACCAGAAAAAGAAAAAAGACTTGTTTATGAAATCTTGAAAATGAATGCACCTTTTTTTGGTCTCTCAACTAGTGCTGGCACAGCAGAGATACAAATCAGGAAAACACAATGTAATTTGAGTTTTTTTTTTTTTAAAAGATAGTTGGGAATGAACTCAGGTTCTTTGCACTGAACTGTATCCACTGCCCCTCTTTTATTTTTTGTTTTGAGATAGGGTCTCACTAAGTTGTTAAATTGCCCAGGCTGGTCTCAAACTTGAGATCCTCCTACTTCAGATCCTTTCCACAGTGCTGAGATTACAGGCCATCACACCTAGCTACAATTCCACTTACTTATCTTAGGACACTTAACTAGTGGATCCCAGGCACCACACTGCAAGGAAGCACAAGTGTCCTACATCCTATGAAAAGACTTAACATACAGCAGAGCCTCGGCAGAATTCCCAACCAACAAGCACCCAACCATGTGAGCCATCTCACAAGTGAATCCTCTTCTCCTCAACTGAGCTGTCCCAACAAAGATAGTCCTGCTGAAACCTACCCAAATTGAAGATTCAGTAACAAGCTAGCTGTTTTTAAGTCACTAAGTAGTGTGTTATTCAGCAAGAGATAATTGATAAACCACATTTTAATAAGCTTCTCCCAGCACTTATATCACAGATGATCAGAAGTTGAAATTTTCAGATAATGATCTTGTGCTCTCTTGATGAACTTGAAAGAACACTAATTAACCATCTTTGTCCACCACACTGGAGACTTTCTATTCAGCTTCTGGAGGACTTCAAAACTCCTTTCCCCTGACAAATGTTTATTACCTTGATTGTAGTGATGGTATTTCAGGTGTACACATATGCCCAAATTCAGCAAACTGTATATATTAGACACATGCAGTTAATTTTGTATGCAATTATACTTCAATAAGGCTGATTTTAAAAAAAAAAGAATTTCTTGCTCTCTTACTAGGTTACTGAGTGGAATCCTGAGTGTCTTTTGTACCTCAAATGATTGCACCAACATCTTCCCTGAGAATGCCTAGATCTTGCCCCACGTCTTGTAAGCAAATCCAATTTCCCATCCATATTTGCAGAGGTATTTGCTACCTAAGCAAGAAGCAGCCCTGCAAATTCTTAGGTAAATAACACAAGTCCAAAAACAATATTTCCCACCCAATAGCCACAAGATGCAGGAAATGATAGCTGTCTTGGGACTTCTCACAGACTCCGCAGGGTGTTAGATCAAAGGAGTGTGTGGCCACCACCACACTTGGTAGAGCTAGAAGCCAAAGACAGGGCAGAGCACCATGATTAAACTTGAAAACTCAAGGGCAGAGCACTTGTACTTCAATCCTGATCATGCGACTTATTAGCTACATGGCTTTGGGCAAGTTGCTTAACCTTTCTAAACTCCACTATAAAAAAATAAATAGATAAATAAACTCCACTATGCAAAATGAGAATAAAAATATCCTATTAAAAGGACACAAATATCTTGCACAAGGTAAAACTTAGTATGTACTCAATAAATAGTAGCTTACTGTTGCTTAATGTGTCATTAATATATGCTGTCCAGATAGAAAAGAGGAAGATCAAAGAAGTAAGAAAATCCCTGGAGAGGAAATCAGAAGACCTGAATTTTTGTGTTGATTCTGTCATTCATTGCTAGGGTACCTGAAGCAAGGTGGTGCCCCGATGCTGGCCTTTAACTGCAAAGGGAGGTGGAGGAAGGTATGAGGAGGTAGCTTACTCCAGCTGCCCCGTCTTTAAACTGCCAAGACTCCTGTTGCTTACCGTAGCAGACACCTTCAGTGATAAATGCAGAAAAAAAAATCCAAAAACAATGTATGCTGAAGATAGGCAGAATACTTGGCTCAGAAAAGGCAAACATGGGGCTTTTCCCTGGGATGTAAGCTAGATCCAAGAGCAGCTAGAATAGGGCTTCATTTCTTTGTCCCTCCTCACTCCTCACTTGGTGGCTGCATTCACCCTCTATTCACAAATCAAACCACCTCCCTCTGTGGCCAGAGAACATCCCTAGCATTGCTTCTTGTTTTGCAGTTCAGATCTAAATTCACAGGAGTGAATGACTGACCCCTCTGCCTCCCCAAATTCCAAATCCCAGAGCAGAGATTCAGTGGCTATGCCCACTTCAATTGCCAACTCCTTAACCCATCAACCCTGGCTTTGGAGTAGGACCATATTAGAACACACCAGCTCTCCTGGTCACCACATGTTACCTGCTGAACCAGTCCACATGTACGAATTTACAGCTTTTACAAGACACCCCACAGGGGAGCCCCTGCATCTCCATCATTACTTTTTAAAGTACCACCACCAATGCCCTAAAATAATCCTTATCACAACCTTAAGTCAAGAGGAAAAGAGAAATTTCTGGAAGGTGTGGTTCTGAAAGGCAAAGGGAAAAAGAAGTTAACTTTCCAAAAACTCTTCAGAGTGCCCAGCTCTGACACCTAGACCACAGCTGGCAAAGACAAGAAGGTTCATGCACTACAGGTTTCTGAGAGGCCCAAGGTAAGCTTTCTAAAAACCACAGAGCACCCACCTCTGTCGACCAATGGGACACATGCTATAGAATATCGCAAATAATTAAAAGTGATCCCAACCTAATTGTAGTTAATTGTAACCCCATTTGCATTGTGGTTTTGACCCATCACCCATGGACTTTGGGTGTCATGACAGTTCTTCAAGGATTCATATAAGGACAGAAAGTCTACCCTTCAACAGGTAGAAGGGGACTTGGCCCCAGTTGGAAAGAACTGCCACACCAGGTCAAAGAATTACTCTCTCTGTCTCTCTGTCTTTCTGTCTCTGTCTCTCTCTCTCTCTCTGTCTCTCTCTCTCTGCAAGAATCACATATGTAGACTGATACCTGGCTTCTCCAGGACCAGGAGCTCTTCTTACTGGCTGGCTCCCACACTAAGTATATTTCTAATAAATATATGCTTTCACTTGTGCTTCTGTGTGTTCTTCTCAATTCTTTGTTTCAGATAGCCAGAACCTAGGACAGTCACAACCACTCAGCAGCAACCTCACAATGAAAACAGAACTGACAGTATTAAATCCAGTGTTATACCAAACCCTTGGGCTTAGGGAAACTAGGTAGCATGGTGTGGAATTTAGCTTGCCCTCACTGTAGCCATCTTGGTTGTTCCCACCATCTTCCCTACCCAGCAACCTTAACTTGCATTCCAAATCCTATAGGATAAATCTAATCTTTAGTAGTCACATTGGTGTTTCTAGTCAGTCACTGATGCTCACTGGGACTATTGGTTTTCTGATACTTTGCATGTTAATAATTTTTAAGAATGCTCAGGTCCATTCTGGTTAGTCACAGCCCACCTCTGTCTGTCTTAAAGCTTGTGCTTTCCTCTGCCTCAGGGTACGGGGCTCTTCCTGCCTTGTGGCTGCCCAAAACATACTTCTGAGCAATCCTGGGTTTGTCTGCCTCTCTCTTCAATATCTTGGCACTTTCCACCTTCAGAAGCCAGGTCTTCTACACCACCAAGTATTTTCAAAACAATGGCCAGAAATACACAGATGTGCGCAACGTAAGTAGGCTGAGCTAAGGACCCAAGTGCTTGAAGTTCTGTTGCATATTCTTCCCCAGAGCACACTGTGTAACTGCCGGGCTTCTCCAGGAGGCTCATAAAAAGATAACCTGGGAATGTATCAGCTGCTAAAGCCATGTGTCCCTACCCTAGAGGCTATGGAGCTACTGAAATGGGATCCCACCCTAAGGGCTACTTTCTTGGTGTGAGGACCCCTTGCATATAAATAGCTGGCCCAGGTTTTTTAAGCCCAGTGAGGGAAAAGTACATGCTCCTTAGGGACACTTCCAACCTGCTAAGAGTAAGAGAAAGAAAACATGAGGAAGCCCTTAGGTCACTGAAATCAACTCCAAGCTCTGGTTTGAATCTATATTCAAACACAGCAGACAGAGCTCCATCACCTGCCTCCAGCCCTCTCCCAGACCCTGCAGGAATTTCCTCCTTGGTTTTCACCATCATCCCCCATCAAAGCCAGAGTGGGCTCCCAGCTTCCTGCTATCTGCAGCATCATTTCCCCTCTGGATATGGCAAGGTGATTCTGTAATAAGAGCTGACTTGTAAGCAGATCAGCTCATCTATGACTTTGGAAGGTTATTTTACTTGTGTGTTTCATTTTCATCATTGATAAAAACAGTATTTATGTCAAGGGCTTATTGTGAGAATTAAAGAGTAAAAATAAAGTGCTTAGAACAATACCTGGCACATAGAAGGTTAGTTATTGTTATTGCTCACACACCTGGGGGAGAGACGAGAGCTGCAGAAAGAATTGTTGCTTTTCATAAGATTCATCTTGCCTGGTGTGGTGGTGAACACCTACAATCCCAGCAGTTGGGAGGTTGAGTCAGGAGGATTACCATGAGTTCAAGGCCAGCCTAGGCTACATAGTGAGTTCAAGGCCAGCCTGAACTACATAGTGAAACCCCGTCTGAAAAAAAATAATTGCTTTCATGTTATAAAAGCAGTGCAACCACAAAGAAAAGGCAAATGCAGAAGCTAAGATAGTCAGTGGAGGTATCGACCTGGTGTATTCAATAGGTCAATGCAATAGACAAAAGAGGCAGATATCCATCAATCTAGATTCAAAGAGTTACAAGTTACTCATAGAACACATAGCAGCCAAATGCAGTATATCATCCTTGATTGAATCATGTTATGGATAAACAAGACATTCTGCAGGACAAATGGGTAAATTTGAATATGAACCATATTTTAGATGACTTCAAGAGAGCATTATTAATTTTGTTCGGTGCGATCATTATACTGTGGATAGGTTGGAAAATACCCAGTCTTTTTAGAGATGCAGACTAAAATATTTAAGGATAAAATATCCTAAAGACAATAATTGAAATATTTTACCTCAAAGGAAAAAAAGATGACAGAATAAGGCAAAACGTTAGTAATCATTAAATCTAAGTGACAGGTTAACAAGTGCTCATAGTACTCATTTTCCCACTTCTGTGTTTGCGGGGAAATTTTCATGATTAAAAAAGCATGCTTATTGTAAAAAATTAAAACCTATAGAAAATATACCAAACATGGTAACTCTACCACCTAGGAAAAATATCACCAGTAATGTCTGGATATATAGCCTTTCAATTTTGGTCTGTTTTAACATTACCTTATGTAATCCCAAGGCAGATGAAATTCTGCAATCTGCCTCTTTAAAAAAAAAAACTTACAAGTTTCTTCTTTTTATTAAAAATTCTTTGCAAACATCATTTTTAATGACTCCAGAATATTCCTTGGAGGGCATAAAATGGAGAATCCATAAGTTCCTTCACCACAGAATTGCAATTATAATTAAAACAATGATGGAATGAAGACAGAAGTGGCCAATATTCACCGAGCACTCCCTACCAACCCAGTGCTCTAACATGCATCAGTTCTTTAATATTTACATCCTGTGAAGTAGATACTTTTTTTTTCGTCTCCAGGAGAAGAAATCAACACTCAAAGAAGTTACATGGCATATTTGAGGTCAGATAGCCCAGGTGATAGCAGAACCCAGACTCATACTGTGAGGTACAAGAACAGTATAAACTCAAACTATATTTTCTTTCATTTACTGATTCATCACTCATTAGCAGTCACCCTGAACTGGACTGTAGCCCATGCTGCTGGGTTCACACTGCCATCAGACCACTAGTGATATAAAACAGACAGGCCTGAGGTTGCAAGAACCCTAAGTCCTGGGGTCGAGTCTACAATGCCTGAATTATTTCTTCACAGCAGACGACAAAACCAAACTTCGCACTTCTAGTAAGGACTCTTTTTGCCTGGGAGAAAGGTGTCCCAAGCAGCCAAAACAGACATGGAGGTGGGGATAGTTTATTGTTGATAATTAATGACACCAGAACCCTTTTAATACTCATATTATTTATTCTTAGCCCTGTCTAGCTGCACCAGCATGAACACTGTGTTGTTAATGAAACTGAAAGCATTTTTAAATCAACTTAATTGACATTTTTATGGTGTTCAGCAGGTCCTAAATAGAGGATTTTCAGCTGGAGAGCTGAGTAAGAGCTATGGGAAGGGCTGGGGCCCCACAGAGCCTAGAGCAAAGGAGAAAGTCAACGAGGAGCAGCAGGAGGGAAGAGCCTCAGGCATGCAACTGGAGACGGGAACATCATCCCAGGCCTCCTTCTGAGTCCTCCAACCTGTTCCCACCACCACAGCTGCAGTGTCCTGGGGAACCCACTGACTACCTGCAGTCTTGGTTCTGGAACTTAACTACTCAGAGCCTCAAGCTCCCCATTTGTAAAGTGGGGATCACAATAGTCCCTCTTCATGAGTTGTTAAGAGGATAACATAGATTAATTTATGTAAAGAACTGAGAATAGTACCTGGTAGATTTGCTACCATTAGCATTGTTGTTATTGCTCATAACTGAACTTTAAGTGATTTCCATGGTTGATTTTAACAGTTTGCCAAATATTCTGAATTTCCTCCTGCAACATTTTATATCTCCACTCTATTGAACTCAGCAATGGCCATGTGACTTGTTTTGGCCACTAATATGCCAACACAGCTGACCTGTGTGGCTTTCTAGCAGATTCAAGAGCCAGTAAATTTCTTACTGTCTTTTCTTCTGTCTGCCATGAGACTGGTGATGTTCCACTTAGAGGATCTTCCATCTGTCAAGTCCAGAGTGGAGGTAACATGGAGCAGGGCCACTGCCAACCCATGGAGGCTGAAACCAACAACTGTTGTTACAGGTCACTGGGCTTTGGGGGCCATTTGTTGCTGCAGCAAAATCAATCCTATCAGCAGGCAAGGTGGCCCATGTCTGTACTCTAGAGGCTGAGGCAGGAGGATCATGAGTTCAAGGCCAAGTTGTGCTACAAAGCAAGTTCAAGGCTAACCTGGACTACATAGCAAGACTGTCAGAAAAAAATGAAATGGAAGTAAAAGTGGTGGAGGGGTCCTAAAGACCAACATCAGATCCAAGCAGCAAGGACCAGATAGGGAAGGTCTTGGAAACCACCTTCATTTGAGCTAGGAGTAAGGATTATACCTTGAAACCACTACTATGATCTCAAAAGATAAAGAGGGGCTAGGAAGGTGAAGGTATAGGGTAAAGCATTCCAAACAGCCAGGAAGCATGAAAGCTCTTGGGCTATGAGTGACAAAAGGGAGTGCTGTTGTCCTCTAGCCACCTAGCGCACCCTCATTTAACAGGGCTGGTTGCTGACTTGTTGCATTGAGAACACACAGCCAGGGGACCGTGGGGCATCTCTCTAGGAATGTGTTAGAAAAGACTTATTATAGAATTTGGGATCCTGTTCAGCAATTTGGAGGAGGATTTAAGGAAGTGAAACTTTACTGGATCTAAAGTTAGCAGGAAGCAGGACATATGTCTATAACTGAATATCAATAAAAGTTATTTAGGAAAGAAAACATGAGGGAGGGAACGTGGAAGGGAGGGAGGAAGGAATAAGAGGGGAAGGAAGGGAGAAAGAAAAGAAGGAAAAGAGGGAGGAAAGAAGGAGAATCATTTGGTCACTTAGCTGGTTTGGACACCATCTGAATTTGATTGAGGAGCAGCCAGCCATGTTTCGTCAAGACTCACAGAGTGGCCTTGGTCTCCTTTCTCCTCCACCCCATCCCTATCTGTGAAAATTCAAGCTATCCTTCATGTTTCATCTCAGAACCTCCTTCTCCATGGAACTTCATGGCCCCTAAGAGGACTCAGAACCCTTTCATACTGAAGGGTGCTACATGTGGGATAGGAGAAAGGTCTGATAATCTTGATGCTGGCTGGATTCGGAGACAGACACCTCTGCTAGAGGCCAATGAGAAGAGAAAAAGAGACCAAAGGGTTAGCACTGCTGGGAGCCATCATTCCTTAATGACTATGAAGATATTTGACTATAGGGGGAGACCCATGAACTCAACCAGATGCTGCTCACCAGAGACCAGGAACCATAGGGCACTGGACTGAGGAGCTTCCCACCTGAGACTGAATGAATTGGAAGAGTTGAAGGAAGGAGGTGTTTGTACATTATTCCGAGCTATTGATGAACTAGTCATAAAGATTGTCCTTCTTGGGCCTCCATCAGGTGTTGACAGAGCTGAGCTAGTCATGTTCAGGGATTATGGTGGCTATGGCTTGACTTGCTGGTATGCACAGAACTCTGAGAAGGCTGGAGACACAGGGGCTTACTGGTGGTGACAGTGGTGCCCTCATTAGACAAGTTCAAGCAATGCACTTGAACACTGAAACATTCACTGATGACTGGGGCTCCTCAATATCTACTGAACAAACTCCTTTTCTGCTTAATTAATCCAGGTTAACTATTGTTAAAAATCCATTCACCTACACAGGAACAATCACTATTCACCCCACGGTGCTCAAATTTCCAAATCTTTTTCAGGTTTTATATGAATTAATATTTTTCATAAAAATGGAATTGCATTTTACATGGTGTTGGGTAACCTACCACAGATTAGTTGAGCAATTCACCAATTGTTTGACAGGTTAAGCTCTTTCCAAGTAAGCATTTTTTTTTTGACAATTTCATTGTTCCTGCTAATCTTCGATTGCTTCCAGCTTTTGTGCAAAGTAGAGCTGTTTGGCTGATAATGAAAGCTCCTTACCCCCTCCTACTTCTTTAAGACAAACAAAATATTAATGATCAATCACCAGTGTTTGAGACCTTACTCTGTGGCAGGCACTGTACTTAGTTCTTTTAATTACTATGGTAAAAGCATATAACATAAAATTTACCATCTTAATCATTTGTAAGCATTCAATATGATAATGTTAACTGCATAGACATTATTGTATAGTATATATGCACAATATCTAGAACATTTTCATCTTGGAAATGGAACTCTATTACCACTGAAAAATTATTCTTTTCTCCCTCTCCTCAGTCCCCGACAACTATCAACCTACTTTCTGTTTCTGAATTTGATTAATCAGATACCTCCTATAGGGGGTAGGGGACTTAGTATTCGTCTTTTTGTGACTGATTTGTCTCACTTACCATAATATCCTTAAGGGGTAACTGTTTTGTAGTATGGCAACATTTTCTTCTTTTGTAAGGCTGAATAATATTCATATATACATTTTGTTTGGTTCTGCCACGTGAGAAAGATAAAAGAGAGAGAGAACAGAGAAAGAAGGAAAGAGGCCTTTATTGTGGGCATGGAAGGACTGTGGAAGAGAGGCAAGCACCCCCCGGGAAGAATCCAGAAAAAACCCGCAGGCTTTATTTGAAATTGACAGGGGGCGGAGTTAAAGGGGCATGCAGAATGACGTATTGACAGCTGACTGGAGGAACATTGGCGCTTGCACCAAAAGCGGGAGATTTAACTTTTGGGCTCGTGAGAAGAACGCAGACGGTAGTGCTGAAGGCAGGTGCTGTCCAGCGCCATGTTAACTGGCACATGGGAAAAACCCGTCATATTTGCTTTATCCATTTCTCCATCAATGAATTTTTAACTTACTTCCACCTTTTGGCTAATCTGAATAATGCTGCAATGAACAGCAATGTGAAAATATTTCTTTGAGGTCTGTTTTCAGTTCTTTCGGATATTACACAGAAGTGGGATTGCTGGATCATATATACGGTAATTCTGTTGTTAACATTTTGGGGAAACTTCATACTGCTTTCCATCACTCTTACATCCTTTTACAGCTCCATCAACAAAGCATAAAGATTCCAGTTGCTACACATATCCACCAGTACTTGTTACTTTCTGGTTTTGTTTTACCTTCCATGATTGCCATCTCAAGGGGTTTGAGGGGATATCATGGTTGCGATTTTCATTTCCCTAAAGATTACTGATGAACATCTTTTCATATGTTGTTGACCATTTACATATTTTCTTTGAAAAAATATCTGTTCAGGTCGTTTCCCCATTTTTAAAATCAGTTTATTTGGTTGTTAAAGTTTAATGGCTGTTTGTATATTCTGGATATTAACCTCTAATAAAATAGTCATCCATTGGAATCCCTGGAGATTGGTCCCCACCTTGGGTACCAAAATATGCTAGTGCTTAAGTCCCTTATATAAAGTGCACAATACTTGCATATAAACACACACACATACCCATCACATACTTTAAATCATTTGTATATTATTTATAATGCCTAATGCAATGTAAATGCTATGTTAACAGCTGTTATATTGTTCATGGAATAGTAACCCAAGAAAGAGTCTGTATGTTTTCAGTATAGACACAACTTTTAAAAGTTACTTTCAACCCAAAACAGGTAGAATTGCCAGGGTGGAGCCCAAGGATGTAGACAACTGACTGAACGTGTTTTGTGAGTATTTTCCCCTGCTCCACGGGCTGCTTGTTCACATTGTGACTGTTTCCTTTCCCACATCTAATTCCTTAGCCTTTACTATCTCCTACAACCCTCACTCAAGTCCAGGGCAGTGGTAGGATTCAGATGGAGAAACTGAGGTCCCCTGCTTACCCAAGGCCATGAAGTTTACAGTGCCAGAGCCAGGATTCAAATTTACAATTTCCAAGCAACACATCTTGCCACTCTACAGCAGGGGCCTCTCCTACCCCTTGTCAATACTTAGAAATATCCACAAAAGAGAACAGCTCTTCAGCAGCCCCGGCCTCCAGCATTTGCCTCAAATACCTGGTAAGATCTGACCTTACATTTCTCAAGCCCTCAGATCCTCTGCACCCCTTCCTTTCTCCTCTCTGGGATGGAATCAATGATGACAGTAGCCAGCACTAGAAAGATGTACCCTCTCCCCTCTCTAAACCTAATGCTTCTCAGTTTCACTCCTCCTCGTGGGTCTGGACTGATCCTCAGAATGTTTCTTGACGTCATGCTTTGAGCAGCTGCTCTCTGTCAGCCAGAGCTGCAGTGGAATGAAAGCTCTTTGCCATTTCTAGAGTATGAGTTTTTCAGAGAATTTGCCTGACATTAATAAGGCCCTGGGTTCAGTGCACAGCACTGCAAAAAAAAAACCAAATAATAATATAACAACAACAGCAATGATAGCAAGTATTTTGTATGCCTTCAACATGTTGCAAATTAATGCACTGGCTTATATGTATTTTCTCCTTTACATTTCAAGGGGGGTATTTATAAGAGCCATTCCTCAGATGCAGGAAGAAAGGCAAAGAATGCTCAAACAATGCGTGAAAGCTTGTGCAGCTGGTGAGTGGTGGAACCGAGATTGCCACCGTGGAGCCAGGCTGTGCCACATCTCCCCTGGCCCTGCCCCTTCGGGGTCTTCAAGTGCTGTAAAGTGCTTGGCGTGTGTACCCATCATAGGTTCATTGTACGTAGGTGCATAACCAGCCTTTCCTGAACGACCTCACCACTGGCGCACTTGCATGAGCCTACATGGCCCCAGTAAGGGTCAGGTGAGCCAGGCCTGCAGACCCACAGGAGGCCGGGCTGTGGGAGGTGCTTTCTGACTCAGACCCAACTCCCAAACCAAGCAGAAGGAACTGCCTCCCTGCCTCTCAGCCTGGAGTCAAACATTCCAAGATTATAATTATCCCACTTGCCCCGCCCACAGCCCTGCTTCTCCTGAGAGCCATTTGCACACAGGTCTGGGGTCTCCCAAGGAAAGGGGGAGTGACTGAGAGGTGGCAGAAGGACGCCTCCAGGGACCTCTTATTCAGAATGCTGGTGGAATGAGAGGTGGTCGCTGCAGCCCTGGAGTAGGGGCGGGAAGGAGCCGAGGGTCACCAGATGCCCATCCCCCACATCCTCCCAGACTATTCAGGAGGTGCCATAGCCTGGTGCACATGGGCTGTGAGGAGGCAGTGGGTCTCACCTGGCCATGACCCTGGAAAGCAATGGGGTCCTCACTTGAGGCCTCTATTTCCTCATACTGGAAGTGACAGAGGAGTAAGATTATCTCAGAGGCTCTTTGAGCCAAATGTTCTCTAACTGGCACACTTCTTATCAAGGAAACAAGCTTGCATCACCCTCAATCCACCTCCACCCTCCCTCCTCCTGGGTTCCAGCCTCAAACGTGGGTACGAACTTGCCTCTGCTACGTTTTTATCGCCTGGGGCTTCTGTCAAAATTGCCTATGACCCACCAGTCACTTCTCAGTCCCTTCGGCCACTAGGCACACACATCTGGCACCACGCCTTTTTAATCACATCATTTAACACTAATAAGTCATTCATTATACTACCCACCCCTATCTCTGGGTATCAGAGCCACCCTACAGATGCCAGAGGGCAATGTCGCGGCGCTGCAGTCAAAGGAGCTGTGCTTTAACCCTGGTTTTGCCTGTGTAGCTTGGATACATCTCTGCTTCTCTGAGCCCTAGTTTCTTCATCTATCCAGTGTGGACAGAAGTGACAGGATACTGAGGTTATACAAGGTACAGTAACTATTACTATGATTTTGGTTATCATTTTCCTAAGTGCTAAGAGCTGGCAGGTCAGTAAAGGGCCCCAAGAAACAACCTGTAGTGAAGTTGCTAGAAAAACCCAAAGTGGCCTCTTGAGCTTTGTAGCACCAGACACATTACAAGGAGGTGACTTTGCACTTGCCCAAAGAGCGGGGAACAGGTGATGTGACTTACACTTGAAACCCAGTTCCATCGCATGCTAGAAAATGGTCTAGCCCCTGGGTCTCAGTCTCCTCACTCGCAGAATGGGGTGTTAGAACCCAGCACAGGAGCAGCTGAGTAAGCACCTTGCCCAGGGCTGGTGGCCAGGAAACACTGAATTAATGTCAGTACCACTATGATGAAAGGGAGGATGCTGGTATCTGAGCCACTGGATGGAGTAAGCATCGAAACTCAGGGTTTATGAGCAGATACAGGCCCAGTGAGGATGAGGGTAAGAAAGAGAAGGAGAGGGTTTCTCTGAGAGCATCACCTTGCCTAAAAGGAACCTGGTGGGCTCAGGCTGCCAAGAATCTGTTGCTTTCTGGCATCTTTCTCTGACTGTGGGCTCCTGCCATACCTCTCCTGATAGGTGACCACAAAAGGAAGGAGGAAGGAAGTACAGCAAGATAGTTTCAGGAAGGATTGGAGGAACTTCTAACTGCAGGTGAAGATGTGACACTGCAGAAAAGGACACTGCAGCTTGGTGTCCTCCTCATTCCTGAAGCTAATTCCCCCATCCTTTCTCACTTCCCTCCACTCCCAGCCTTCAGCTGCAGCTGTGCATCTGACACATTCCTCCCCAGGCTTCCCCAGCCCTTCACACTTCTCCATCAGGGCTTTCTCCAGCAGTATATCATCTCCCTGTGCTGGCTCTTCATGCCCAGAGCCGCACAGAATTGTAGACTTCCACCCTGGGCAAACTGAGTCCAGGATCCTGGAGGGGCAGCTGTGAAGCTTGTCCTGCTGTTTCTCAGGCTCCCCAGAGGCACTGAAGTTCAGCTGTACCCCTCATAAGCACACACCTTTAATTCCCTTCTGAGATTTACCGGACCTCCCGTAATAGAGATAGGGCATAAGTAGCTATACCTTGATACCTGCTCCAGAATGGCCTCACTACCTTACACCCAGGCCACTTGACCCTGCCTCTCCTTTCTGTCTAACATCACCTGCCAACATCTAGGCAGTGGACTCACTCCATCCCATTTCACAGTGCATCTGTGAGCCTACTCCCCACCCTGCTTTAAGATGTTTGCAGACTGACAGTCTCCCCGTCCCCCAAGGGGCCAGCAGCTCAGCATCCCTTTATTGTTATGGTAGTTGTTACCATTATCAACAAGCACAGGGGCCTCAGAGATTTCTAAAACTCCAGAATTTTGCATTTCTAAAAGGGAATATGGAGCTGTATAGGAAAAAGACAAGAGTTAAGACAATTAGACTCAAACATCACCTGTAGGCTCAACAAAGGAATAGTTACATGAATAATGGCACATTCACTACTCTTAAGATCATTTTTTATTTTAAGGTGTTTTATTATAATAATAATTTTGCTGAGTACTTAGTATATAGCACATACTGAGCTAAAAGCTTTCGCATAATTTTTAACTCATTTAAGTCTCTGCAATAACCTCATAACATAGGTACAGGTACTAGAATTATTTTCAATTATTATCATCATCATTGCCATTTTACAAATGAGAAAATTGAGTCTTTTATAAGATCATCAATTAATGCTTATGATGTAATGTGGAAGTAAAGAGTATGATACAAAGTAGTTGATTCATTATAGCTAGTTGTGTTTAAATACATACGCGGAGAATAAAGACAGAACAGCAATGTATTAAAATGTTGGCCATTGTTGTTTCTGGATAATGGGGTGACAGGCAGCTTATTTCCTCTGAACCTAACCTGCTTGATGATTATGGGCAAGTCACCCCCTCAGCTTGGGCCCCCGTGGCTCTACCTCCTCCTCCCAAAGAAACAGGTGCCTGAGCCTGGATCCCTGGGGCATCTAGGATGTTGATGTTCAGAGATAAAACTGCCAGGAGCCAAAACCCAGCAACCAAGAAGGATACAGCAATTACACTGGGTTGAATCATTGAGGGGACTCGCCAGGCTCCAATAAAGTCATAAAAAGTTTATTTATTATACGCAGAGGATATAGAAGCAAAAGAGCAAGAAAACTTGAAAAAAATGCAAAGATTCACAACATCCATCAGCAGCTACTAAAGTCCCCTCAGCCTCAAGGGACTAGCTTGGCTTTGGACCACCTTCCACTGAGATACTTGGGGGGATCTGGGTTTCACAGATACAGAGGCATAAGTTTGGGGAGACATTTACTCATCTTATTGCCTTCTGGTCACATACTCAAAACTAGACTGAGTAACCAGGAGTAATGACTGAAACCAGGTACAGAACATACATCTATGTTTTCCCAATAAACTGCACAGCAAGTTGGTACAAAGCATCTCCGGACACTTTTGGACATTAGACAGCATGTTACAAATCACTGGTCAATACATTTTATTTTTTCTTGATCAAGCCTATGGTTCCAGCATCCCTGGAGACAAACACAGAGTTACACAAACTGGCTACAATTTAGTCCCATGTTTACATAGGCTCATGATAGAGTCCATACCCCAGCCACACTCTGGGTAAAGATTTACAATCCTAGAATCACAGCTTGGGTACCAGGTGTGCAAAACCTCTCCTGGCCAGGAGGAAGAGCTCATGAAGGTCCTCTTGGAGGCCAAGCTGGAATGTCTGGAGTGTCTCACTGAGTCACCATTGATGATCTGATCCTGGTCAAGTATGAGGGAGGAGAAGCAAGGCGGAGATTGACTTTTCTTGCCTCCCTCATTCCTGAACCCTTCCCTACCTCCAGCCCCACACAAGCCCTCTGCCAACATCCCAGAGCCTGGCCCAGAAGAGAAGGCATGCCATGCAGGGAGAACAACCAGCCTGAATTCACCTTCATTCAATAAATATTTATACCCCACATGTCAGAAGCTTGCAAGACATTCAGAAGTTCAAGACAGGAGAAAGAGGCCATCCTGGTTCACATGAGATTTACAGTCCAGAGGGAGACAGAAAATTAACACATAAATTAAGATACAAATGAATACACAGCTCCAAATCAGCATAAGGTAAAAGAAACAAGTCATTGTGAGAAAGAATAAAATTGGAAACTGTGAGAGATTAGAGGCCGGGAGGGAATGACACTCTCTAAGGGACTGACATTGAAGCTAAGAGCTGATGGATGATGGGCCTAATGCAAAGGAAGAACAAGGAGAATGGCATTTAGCCAGAGAAAATGCCATGTAAGGTGCTGAGGAGGGCATGCTTGGCAAGTTAGAAGTAGTCAGAGGCCAGTGCATCTAGAAGATAGCAGGCATGGGCGAGTGGGGTGATAGATGAGCTTGAAACAGTGAAAGAGCATAGGGAAGATCTCTACCATCATGGCAAAAGTTTGGATCTTACTCTAGATATGATGAAGTCATGGGTTAGGATCTCCAAAAGCAGAGCCTGAGACAAGAATTTGGGTGCAAATGGTTGATTTTGGAAGTGATTTCAGGAAGCAGAAACAAGGGAGTGGAAAGATAAATGACATAAAGCTACAAATGTGTTCATCATCAAGATCAAAATCACCACCAGCAATCAAAGCTTGATGTTGTCAGGACCTCCTAACAAGTGTGCATAAAGCCCTCTCTCACTCTGGATTTTCTGCCTGAAGGAGGAAGTGCTGCACAGTTATTGGTCAACCCTCAGCTGTTGCACAACATTTCTGGGCTTTTTTTTTTTTTTTTTCAGCATCCAAGAAAACCCTAAGGATAAAGAAGAAATATGCCCAACATATTCTTGTGGTGAGCTGCTATAGTGGGGAATTGAATCTCAGCTTAGAGGAAGATCCTAGAAGTCAGTCACAGGAAAGTAGGGTTAGGGGTTCTGCCAGCAGTGGGGATCTTTGAACAGTCCTAATGGGAGAGGTCCACCTGATTTGCCAGCTAGATGGCATTGCTCAGCTGTACACACAGAGGAAACAAGAACCTTGCAGGCACCAAAACTGAGAGCTTTAGCACATTAACTTCCTTATAGGAATGACCAACCCCACAGGTCACGTTCAGCAGTTTCACTGGTTCTAATTGAACAGCTTTTGTAGTAGCAATTTCTTCCCTTCATTTCTGTCCATGCCAAAGGTGAGTCTCAGACACCATCTAATGCTCAAGCAGTTTGCTCTGGGAGCATCTTAGCAGACAGATTGGTGTGGGGCAGGGGAAGCATGTTGGTGGCATGTGCCACACACAATCAGGGGTTCCAGTGACCAACTGATCAACAGGGTCTCCATCTGGAAACCATTCTCAAGGTTTAGAGGTTCCTTCCCATTTCTTATACTGTTCTTGTAAGGGTGAGTCTTGTTGGAAAATTTCTGTTCATCTCCTCTGTGCTGATGTAATCTTGTTTCTGGAAACCCTCAGGCCAGGCTGCATCACACTGATCAGTGACATGTGGTGGCTGGAGAAACACGAGTGGGCTTTGCAGCACCTACCTTTATTCTTACACCTACCATAGGGCTGTCATGGTGTGCAACACTATCTCGCTCATGGAAACTCAGGCTCAAAGCAGGGCAGTCGTTTGCAAGCGGTCTCACCATCTGGGGGCAATGGAGCTGGGATCCTCTTCCAGCCCCGCTGGCTCTGTCTGAAGCCGAAGCACTTGGTCATGGTGTTCTTGCTTAGGGGCTTCATTCCCCATGGGTCATCTCCAGCCCAGCTGGTGCTAGAAGCCAGCTCTGGGAACTCCAGGGGCCCCAAGTTTTGACTTTCTGCCCCTGCAGGTGTTTGCCTCCTCCACGTGCAGCACTGTGCCACCAGGAAGGCTAATTATAAATGCTGGGTATTTATAGTGAGCTTCTCCACCCATTGCTCCAGCACCTCGAAGGAACTATTTACAGAATCCTCCCAGTACCTCGGAGACAGAAGCAGAGTTAAGCAGGGGAAACTGAGGTGAAGCAACAGGGCAACATCTCCCAGAGTGAAGACCCTCAACCCCGGAGGCTTTGCAGGGCACACTCTGAGCAAGCTCTTGGATTTGCCCAGACTGCTGTCAGAGAGACAAAGAGAGAAACCCCATGAATGTACACTCTCCAGATTCCTGGAGGCCACAGAAGCAGTTCATTCAGCCTCTAGGCCTCAGTTTTCCTGTCCATAAAGTGGGGTTATGTGGCTATATGAGAGCTAAATGAGCTCGATCAAGTAAATAACAGAACCTAGCAGAGTATGAATGTTCATACCATCATCCTTATATCAACTAATCCAGTAAAGTAGGTAAGCATTGTCCATTTGATCTAACCTGAATAATATTACTCAACTATGAGTAATAATAATTGAATTTCTAATCAACTTCCCTTATAATGCATAGTTACGCCATGGGATTATTTGGGAACCAAATTTAAACATGGAAAGGCAGGTGTTTTTTCTCCACTTTGAACAGAAAAAAAAAAAAGAGAGATGGAGAGGGGAGACCCAGAGCCTGGGTTCTGGTTCTCTGTTCATGGTCAGAGTTCAGCAGGCTTGCCAAGCATGGTGGTGCAGGCCTGTAATACCATCACATTGGGAGGCTGAGGCAAGAGGAGTGCAACTTAGTGACTTAGTGAGATCCTGTCTCAGAACAAAAGATATAAAAATGAGCTGGAGGTGTGGCTCAGTGTGAAGCCCTGCAGTCAATACCCAGTAATGGTCAGGGGGAGGGGGTTTGGAAAAAAACAGAAAATTGGGATAAGATCTTGAAGACCTGCTCCACACCCACACCTCCCACCTTATAGCAGAGGCCAAACCAGGACCCAAGCGTGACCACCCAAGTTTCTCCCTGTCAGCAAGGTTCCCAGGCCATGTGCCAGCACTCTGGGGGCTTCCCAGAAAAGTGCAAACTGGGCTCCCATTTTCTACCTGGCCAAGACACACCAAAGATGAATGAAAGGACATGCGCACTGTTCTTGGCACCTGAGTGGAGAGTCAGAAAAATAGTCATTATTTTCACATGTTCTTTACTGGATTTGTTTCTAAAGTCAGCCTTTAGTACTTTAGATACATTAAAACTACCAGCAGAGTCGCCATTAAAACAATTCAGACTCTTCAGAAGGTGTCAACAGGAGTGACCTAGTTTGAATCTGCAATATCCCCAGAAGCCTGTGTTAGCAGTTTGTCCCCAGTCCATGACATCGTTGGGAGATGGTGGCGCCTTGAAGAGGGAAGGCCTCTGTGAGGTGTTCAGGACCCTAGAAGCAAGGGCTTGAAGAGGAGACTGAAAGAGACCTCAGTCTCTTCCCCTTCCTCTTCCTCTTCCTCTTCCTCTTTTTCAGCTCCGGGCCAGGAAGTGAGCAGTTTTGCCTTGCACTACAGCCATGGGGTGCTTCCTCAGCTTGAGCCGAAAGCAGTGGGACCAACTGACCATGGACTTAAATGTCCCAAACTGTGACCCAAATAAACATCTTCTCTTTATGAGCTGGTAATCTCAGGTATTCTTTATAGTTGCAGAACGCTGACACACAAGGAGAAAGAAAAATTCTCACTCCTTCCCTTTTCACTTGTTATTGCCATTATTGGCTTATTTTCTTGGCAGGGGCAGAAGTCCTGAATTCAGGTCAGGAGACCTGAATGCCCTCCAGACAGCTGGCAACCTTTTGTGTGGGCCTGGCCAACTCCTTTTCCCTCCCTGAGAAATTTTCTTTTCTGTGCAAGGAAGAGCTATTTCCCCAATTTGCTGCCCATTAGTGTCCCCTGGGAGAGTTGAACAACCCCACTGCCCAGGCCAACCAATCTTCAGTGGGACGCAGGCATCTAGCACTTCCTGACCCTCTGGTGAGTGAGCAGCCTCATCCTTCTCCAGCCTCAGCATGGTACAGATGGTCCTGGTCTATGCTCAGATTAGATGCTCGTTCTGGAGGTCTCGGGCGGAGCCTGCAATCCTGCATTTCTAACAAGCTGCCTGCTGATGCCTGCGCTGCCGCCCAGGGAGCCTATTTCAAGTAATGAGGGACTAGGCTGTGGGCTAAAAACTTTCATATGCCTTGGAATACTTTCCTCAAAGAAAATTTTACATGGAAATAGATATTTAACAGGACTGCTCTGGCTGAAAAGACTAGAAAGGACAGGGTGACAGGAGTTACAAAATCTGATTCATCCCTAAACCTCTGGGTTAGTCAGAATCACAACCTTCTAGAGATGTCTTATCCTCATCCCTCTAGCCTATGAATGCATTGTTATCTGGCAAAGGTAAATTTAGGTTTCAAATTAAATTAATGTCAATCAGCTAATCTTAAAATGGGGAGATTAAGCAGGGCGTGGTGGTGCACACCTTTAATCCCAGCACTTGGGAGGTTGAGGTAGGCAGAGCACTGTGATTTCCAGGCCGGCTTGGGCTACAACATGAGCACAAGGCTGGCCTGAACTCCATAGTGCAACCCTGTCTTTAAAAACTAGGGCCAGGAGTTTGGCTCAGTGGCTTAAGCACCTGACTGGCAGGCGCGAGTTTATGAGTTTGATCCCAGGTGCCAAAAAAATAAAAATAATGAAATAAAATAAAAATGGGGAGATTAAAACCAGGCATGGTGGCCTATGGCTGTAATTCCAGCACTCTGGGAGGCTGAGGCAAGAGGATCATAATATCAGCATAGCCTGGAGAATTTAGTGACTACATGAGACCCTGAATAAAAAGCCAAAACATTTTTTAAAATGCTGGGGGTGTAGCTTAGTGTGAAGGCCCTTGGTTCAATCCCCAGCACATTAAAAAAAAAAAAAAAAGAAAGAAATAGAGAATCATGCTGAGTAAAATAAGCCATATTCAGAAAGACAAATATCACAGATTCAGCCGGGCGTGGTGGCGCATGCCTTTAATCCCAGCACTCGGGAGGCTGAGGTAGGAGGAGCCTTGTGAGTTCGAGACCGGCTTGGGCTACAATGCGAGCACAAGGCCGGCCTGAGCTACACAGTGCGACCCTGCCTCAAAAAAACCAGGGCCGGGAGTTTGGCTCAGCGGCTTACGCGCCTGTCAGGCAGGCGCGAGGTTGTCAGCTCAATCCCCGGTGCCACAAAAAAAAAAAAAAAATATCACAGGTTCTCCCTAATATGTGGACTCTAGATGACAAGAAAGTAGAAGGGAGATGTTTATTAGACAAAAGGAAGGGAAGAATAGGAAATGTAACAGTAAATAATAGAGGGTATGAATATGATCAAAATATGCTATACACATTGAAACCTTCCCCCCAAAAAATGTGTAACTAGAGGGGAGGGTGGGATGAGAGGACTAATGGGGGAAATAATTAAAGTATGTTACTGTCATGCACAAATCTGCTGAAATGAAACCAATTAATCTGTATAACCAGTATGCACTAATAAAAATGTGGGGGAAAATAGGAGGAGTATCCTGGATTAACTGTGCTCCATCTAACCAAAAGAAGTCCTTAAAAATGGAAGGAGGCAGGAGAGGTCAGAATGATTTGCTGTAAGAATTCAGCTCACTGTTGTAGGCCTCGAACACAGAGGGAGGAACCACAAGCCAAGGTGTATAAGTGGGCTGTAACAGCTGGAAAAGACAAGATAACAAATTCTCCCCTGGAGCCTCCAAAAAGGATCAACACCTTGGCTTTATTCCATCAAGATCTATGTTTGACTTCTAGTCTCCTGAAGTGCGTGACACATTTGTGTTTTCCAACAAGTCATTCAGTTTTCAGTAATTCGTTACAGCAGTAACAGGAAGTGAATATACCCCTGTGAAATCCTCCATCCTGCAAGCTTCGTCACTGTGGATCTGAGTCCTCCATCCCCGCCAGCTTCATCACTGTAGATCTGAGGTGGGGCTGAGAGGTACTGAATTGGTCCAACACCCCTTCCCTTAGGCAGCTGTCCCACAGGCACTCAGCACCCCAGGACTTACTGACATGTCTTGACCTAGTGCTGTCAACCACCCTGAAATCCCAGCCTCTTCATCCCAGCCTCCCTTTCTGGCAGGAGGGGAACCCAAGGTAGTGTCCTCAGCAATGTGGAAGCTATTTTCAGCTCAGCAGCTGAGCATTTCAGCAAAGAGCAGCTTGCAAGTGTTTCCTGGTCCTCCAGGGAAGACTTGTGGTTTAAAGCCAGATTTAGCCTTACACCTGCTCGCTGTCCACTGCTATGGTACCCAGGGCACCTCCAGTCCAGTCAGCCATCCCAGGACAGGACAGAGGACAAGGAGAGATCCTGAGTCTGACCCAGTGTGTTCTTCCCCAACTTGGGGGCAGGGTGGAGGGGAGTGGACTGGTCTAAGAGGGACTGGTCATTGGGGGATCCCAGAACAGATACAGCCTCAGCAAAGGCATAGAACAGTGTTTCTCAGTCCTGTTATGTGCACACAAGAGGCACCCAGAGAGCTTTAGAGCTCATGATGCTTGAACAACTGCAATTAAGTCAGAATTTCCGGGATGAGGCCAGCGAGACAGTTTTAAAGTTTGCTGGGTGATTCGAATGTGTGGTTAAGGGTAACCCCATCAGATCAGTGGAGCTCTGGTGAGGAGTCTCAGCATAATCTGGAGTTTGTTAGAACTGCAAACCCCAGGCTCCACTGCAGACCTAGCAAATGACAGTCTACATTTGAACAAGGTCCCAGCACATTATTTGAGACACATGATCATGGAGCATAATAATTATGAATGTCAGCTCTGAGTCAGAGTGCCTGAGTTTGTGCTGTGTCTCCACTACCTCTTCTCCACAATGTTTCTGGCAAATGACAACCTGTGAGCTCCTTGGTTCCTCCATTTGTCTTTCTCCCACATCCACAAGGCAGGAGGGCCTGGCTAGGAAATCTCAGGAGTCCACAGCAGTCCAGGAAACTCTGTAGAAACAGTCAAGAAAACTTTACCTGGCTTGGAGAAAGAGATTCAAGTAGATGATGATGGTGGGACAATTTGGAAAAGCCACCTGAGAGAAAAGAATATGAAATTCTAAATGTAAAATCAGGCAAATTAAGAAATGGGCTCAACTTAAAATATTCTGCCCCTCTGTCTTTCTAACTGAACACCTTCATCGGATGGATCATATGTCCTGAACTTCCAGGTTCAAGCTCAAAAACTACTGTGTGAGATTGTGTGTGTGTGTGTGTGTGTGTATGTGTGAGTACAACCATGGCCTCATGAAAAATTAACAACCCCTCCATCGTACCTGAAGAATGATAGTCGCTCCAAGATGTTCAGGAGGAGTGTTCCAGAAAGTCAGCTCTTAATAAATCTTCTCCACTGATATGATCAGGGACAAGGAAAAAAGATTGCAAAAGCCAGTGCTTTAGAGGGAAAACCAACGGCTCTCTGAGGAATTTTAAAAACAGGAACAAGGATTTCTCAATTTGCAGGGCTCTCTGGAAGCAGCCCTTTCTGATGGAGGCAGGCAAGCTATACTTAGAAGGAGACACTTGGTGAGGAGCAGTTCTGTTACTATAAATTCTTCTCCAAAAGCCAAACATGTGCGCGCACACACACACGCACATAAATACCATATATATGCAAGAGATAAAACAGTGCATGACATCTAGCCCTTCCTAAATTAGAAAAAAATATAAAATTACTACTTCTTTTTACTCATGTGAGAATAAGAAGGAAGACATCTCATTCCAATAAGATCGAACTGGTAGAGAGTTACCTATGTTCCTGAACGTAACTCATTCAGCCACTCAGCCTCCAGTGGTTGAGCAGGCCCATGTGCCAATGAGGAATAAGACCAGCATAATTTCCATCTTCCTGAAGCTGGTAGTCTAGTGCCTACCTCTCATAATATGATCCTAGACCTGCACGACTGAACTTAACTGAAAGTTTATCAAAATGCAGGTTCTCAGGTCTTACCATAGACCTACTAATACAGAATCTATATTTTATCGAGCTCCCTCAGGGAGGCACACTAAAGTTTGAGAACCACTGACCCAGTACAACTGAACTTCTGAAATGCTCAGCCATGGAAGAAAGTTGCCTGAAATTTGGATTTCACTCAAGACCCACAGACAAGGTGCTATTAAAGAGAAAGATTAATAAAGTTAACAATGTCCAACCCATCACTCTCTCATCAGATTATTAATCCAGGACACTGCTGATTTTTGTGTAGTTGCAAAAGACCTTGGAAATCAGCAATTAACTCCACCATAGTGATAAGGGAACCTGGGAGGTATTATACAACTGCTTTATGATTCATCTGTGCCTGAGAGTCCACGGATTCTCTCGGGAAGAGATAGGTTCAATTTGCAGGGTAAGAGGGCTGAAGGAAAAGTTTCCCTCTCTTGGTACAGAAATTGGAAAGTGTAAAATTCTAACTCCAACATTCAAGCCCACTAATGGGTGGACTGGCTCCAAGATCAGCAGGGTAACAGATGGAATTGGAAGAAAAAAGTATATCATTTCCCCTAAACTTGCTGAGTCCGACGAAGATGTCAGAAGATTTGGATGCAGCCAGCATGATTAATCTCACCAACTTTGCCTTGAGTTTCATTTTTGGCGGGGGAATGGCATCAGCTTAAAAGTTAATTACAAGCAAGAAACAGATCATGCAGCTGATGTGCACATTACAAACAAATTAAGTTCTTAAAATAGGCAACACAACTACTTGGAACAATGGTTTATGAACCCAAGGGTGCATGAAAATAATTGCGGAAGGTGAGCAAACTAATAGCCTGAATATGTGATTTAAATGAGGGCAAACTGCAGATATTAACCGAAAAGGAAAGAGAAACATGATCACCTTCTCATTTTGTAAACAACAAGCCAAGCGGAACGATCCTGGACACAGCCCCCTGTGGAATGAGGAGGGAGGCCCCTGATGGAGACAGGGCTCCCCAAAGATTTAGCAGCAGCTGGAAAGCAGGGAATCAGGGCAAAAGGAGGGGCTGCCCAGCAGGAAAAGCTCAGATCAAAGCTGGCAGTGACAGCACCCGAACACAGAAGGGCAAATTCAGAGGTGTGTGGGAGAGGAAGCTGCAGTCTTAAAAAGTTGGAAATTAAGTGACTTTTCCAAAACAGAGGAGGAAAGTGACTTTCCCAAAGTCACACAGCAAGTACCAGAGGCTGGACTTGAATTCTGGCATCCCGATTCAAGGTTATACTTCCTTTTTATGTGGCAGGAACTGCAGACTCATATCTACAAGGTCAAGTGGAATCCGAAGGGCAAGAAGTTGGCCTGATATGGGAGGCTATAGGCCTGTGTGGTCCATTCAGCCAATGTGAATCCCACCTGAATTTAAGTTGCTAGTAGTCTTCTCAGTTCACACTAACCACATCTCAGTAGCAACATGTGGCTAGCAGTTACTTTATTGGACAGTGCAGCTATGGGGAGGTGGAGGATGTGACAAACTAGAGAGAGGTAACCCATCTAAATGAGAGAGCAACCAAAATCCCAACCAGGAAGGAATATGGAACCAAATGTTCTGGTTCAAGCAAAGCCAGAAATCCAGATTTTCATGTGAAATCTTTCAAGGTTATGCATTCATTAAAGTTTACTTGTATTTTATAAATAAATATGCATATAATTCATATTGTGTTATCTAGAACACATCAGAGAACTGGAATTGGCATGTGGGCTACCAATTTGAAACCTCTTCCTGACATTATCAAAGAGCATCTTCATTAAATAATCATCATAAACATTCTTCAAATTTCAATCATCATCCACTACTTTTAGGAATAATTTCAAGTCCCAACTCTGTCTCTCCTCCACTATGTGAAACCTAATGAGTTAACTTCTCAAAGTTTCAGTTTTCCTATCTCAGAAATGGGAATGGCCATGGTTCAAGGACCAAATGAGAAAAGGAAGTGTAAAACCAACCAGTCATTGTCAAAACATTGCACAAACATAGTCCACGCCGTTGGGACGTTCTCAGAAAATTGGGTCACACTGGCATCTGACACCCTGCCCACTAATGTCACTGGAATTCCAAGACCTGCCTCTCTGTGTCCTGTTCCTGAGGTCTGGAAGTGTCTTCACTCAGAGTTTAGTGCCTTTGTGGTCACCTCATGCCTGCCATAATGCATCCTAAGCTCATCTTGGACATTAATCCATTGATTCACTTCACATCATAAACCACCCACCTTGTTGGGGGCATTTTGCAGACTGGGGGCTTCTACCAAAGTAGACACTGTCAGCATTCTGCCCCATCTTTTACCTGTTCTGTGTGTTCAACTCCTGGTTTCTGTGGCCCAGTTCGCTTTGACATCTTCCTCAAAGGACAGCTTTTGGACTACCAGGGCCCCATCAAGCATTCATATCTATGAATTTCTGTCCCAGGCAGTGCAGCCCTTAATCAGTGATTCGTAGGGACAGAGCATCAAACCCCAGCTGCTCCTGAAGTCCAGGTGGGATGAACTCAAGGGGACATTTGCCCTCTAGAGCTCCCTGCAGGAGCAGGCAGATGCTAAGCACCCTCTGACATCTCAGCCTAGCTTGGCTACTTTCCCTCCTTGGTCTTTGAGTCCATTTCTCCTAGGATCACTTTCCCAGTAAATCACTTACACCTCAGTCCTCACTCTGGTACGGGACTGTGGGCCAAGCTGGCCTGGGACACAGGCATTATTGTTGTTTCTGCATAACCCCTGCCCTCAGGGAGCCTTTCGCTCACTGGCAGGCTGTTGGGCCACAATTTGGAAAGCACTGTATTTGCTTAGAAGGATGTCTTAAACCGGGCGTGGTGGCACATGCCTTTAATCTCAGCACTTGGGAGGCTGAGGTAGGAGGAGCGTTGTGAGTTCAAGGCCGGCTTGGGCTACAACGTGAGTGCAAGGCCAGCCTGATCTACACAGTGTGAACCTGCCTCAAAAATCTAGAGCTGGGAGTTTGGCTCATTGGCTTCAGTGCCTGCCTGGCAGGTGTGAGGTTGTGAGTTTGATCCCCAGTGCCACAAAAAAAAAAAAAGGTTGTCTTAATAGTTCCCTTGGGGCAAAATTGATTCTCCTAAGGGCACAAAGGCCACTTAAGCCATGCTTGGAGCAGAAGAGAGGGAAATGGCTCTGTGTCAAACGACAAGAAGGTGTGAGCTCTCAGAGCAGAACACAAAGGAGAGTGCCCAGATATGAAGGAAACCGTGATGAGTGCGGTGACATGCTGCTCTCATCTTCAGCAAGGCGGTGGGCAGTGTTCAGACAGATGTGTCCACGAGGAACTGAACCCTTGAGAAATGATCATGGGGAGAGCTTTGGACCATCTCCGGCCATGGATCAGGGACAGCTGAGCCCAGTTTATTCTCTTTCTATGCATCCTCAGTTATTCTCGGAACCTACTTTCTGGAGATTCTCTGCTTAACGCCTGGCTTCCCTCCTGGAATAAAAGCCCCACGAGGGTGGAGACTGTGTCTGTCCCTGAATCCTCATGCCTGCAGTGGTACCCAGCACTCAACAGACATTTGGTAAATATTTGTGGGTGAACATGTCTATGGAAACTCACCTGAAAGACAGAACTAGGCATTCCCAAAGAAGAAAGCTCTTGTATATTTGGAAGTTACAGATTGTTCTGTGTGCCAAGAGAACAGTGAGCATGTGGAGAAAGACAGGAGATGGGTGGGCAGGAGAGCAGAGAGATTAGAGGCCTGGATGGAACTTTCCATCACCCCTATTTTCCCTGCCAGCAAGACAGTTCCCCACAGTTCTTGTCTGCATCTGCATCCCTGAGTAATGAAGGAAGGAGTGGGTTTGTTCTTCCAAGGTCTCCAGAGATAAGGGAAGAATACTTGTGGTTGCCAATGACAAAAACCTCCCCCACGCCAAGAATCCAAATGATATGGAAAGAGTGAGCAATTGGTTACCTGAACAAACCGCAGACTGCCATGAGTCCGGACCAGTGAGCTAAGGCAGCACATTCAGCCTGGTAGAACTCAAACCAAGTTAGGTGAGGCTGGGTCACAGTTTTCTCCATCATGATGGCTTTCTGGAAAGCAGCCAGTCTGCCAGGGGAAGCTGCCTGGATGGAGAAGGCTTAGAGGTCAGGAGACTCTGGGCTGGGGAGTTCCTGTAGGTGGTATCAGCTCGGGCAGCCATAGCAATGTCCACACATTGCATGACTTAAACACAGAAATGTATTTACTCAAAATTCTGGAGCCTGAAATTCCAAGATCAAGAAGCAGTGTGGATGCATTCTGGTGAGCACACCTTTCCTGTCGCACAGAGGGCTCCCTTTTCCTGTGTCCCCACATGGCCAAGAGAGCAAGCAAGCTCTCACGTGCCTCTGCTTAGAAGGGCACTAAATCCCATCATGGGAGCCCAGCACTCATGAGCTCATCTAAACTTCATCACCTCTCAAAGACCTTATCTCCCATCGTAGGGAGGTTAGGACTTCAAGATATAAACTTTGGGGTTATACAAGCATTTAGCACACACACAAAACATTTACAGTCATTCCAATGAGAGAAGATTTGGGTTCCAAAGATGCTTGCTGTGGTGATCATCATCACCATTACTGCTTATTTTCTGGTTCTGCTTTTCTAGGTTCTTGGTGGGGTGATACCTTCCCCATCTTTAGCAGGTCAGTGGGGCCATGTGATTAATTCTGCCCATGTCTATGAGCAGATTGATCTGCGTCACTATTTTTTTTTTTTTGTACTGGGAATTAAACTCAGGACCTTGTGCTTGCCAGGCAGGTGCTTGTGCTATATCCCCAGCCCTTGTGTCACTTCTTAACTAGAGCATTTAATTGACAGTCTGAGACCCACCCTGGCTCTCTGCTCAACTTCTGTCTTCCTTCCCTTACCTCAGTATAAGGAGAAGCCCCCACTCTTTTCACACTATATTCTAGTGATTTGGGAATTCCTCTGAATCTTTTCAATTTTCTGCTAAGGACTTAAGTTTTTGGACACTATCGGTGTGTACTTGCAGATTTTCTTTTGTTTTTTATACTACCACCTCTTTCTCCTTAAGCAATGAACTCTACCATCTGCTTAGAATGGGGTAAAGATGGGCTGGGAGTTTGGCTCAGTGGCTTAAGCACCTGCCTGGCAGACATGAGGTTGTGAGTTTGATACCCAGTGCCACCAAAATTAATTAATTAATTAATTAATTAAATAAAAAAGAATGGGGTAGAGACAACATGAAGAAAAACAGAAAAATGAAGAGAACATATACTGAATAATATTTCAAAAAAATTCAAAAAAATCTGTCAACTTGCCTTCAAACTCATCACCTCATTTGTCATCTTTATTCTATTAACTTTTTTGATGGTACTGGGGATTTCCTATGAATGTTTTCTTTTAGCTATTGTATGTTTTAGATGTAGAATTTCCATTTGTTTTTTCTATTGCTTCTATTTTGGGCTGGAATTTCTTATTTCATTTATAGTGAGCAGAGTTTCCTCTATGTAATAATACCTAGTATCACTAAAATAGCTACTTTAAAAAAATCCCAGTCTGCTAACTCTAACATCTAGGTCATCTTGGAATCAGTCTCCACTCATTGTCTTTCCTATCAATAATAGATCACATTTTGAGTAATTTTGGATTGCATCCTGGGTATTGTGAATTATATACTGGTGGTGAGTGTGGATTCTGTTCTATTTCCCTAAAAAGTGTTGATCTTTCATTTGTTTTAAGAGATGATTCATTCGGCTGGACTCAAGCTGTAAACTCTACCAGTTAAACAGCAGTTCAGTTCTCAGTTTACCCCTTTTATCTGGACTGTTTAGTGTTCGACCCATACATCAACACTTCAGAAAGCCAGGAACAATGGTACTTGCCTATTTTCCCAGCAATTCAGAAGGCCCAGGCAGAAGGATTGGAAGAAGGCAAGCCTGGGAAACTTAGTGAGAGTCTGTCTCAAAATCAAAATTAAAAAATAATAATAATAATAAGAGGCTGGAGATGTAGCTCACTGGTATGACATTCCTGGATTCAATCCCTGGTAGGAGAGACAGACAGAGACAGAGACAGAGACAGAGAACACCAGAGCTGAGCAGAATTTTAGCCAACATCACCCATCTTTTAGGTAGATGGAATTTTTATTTTTTTCTGGAAATTATGTATTTGTTTACATCTATCTTTTTCTCCTTTTGTCAGAAACCTGTAAAATCTTCATCAGGGATGAGTCAAAGAATCAGCTGAGAAATGACTCTTGGGTTTGTAACATCACCCACCTCAGACCTGGCTCCTCAATTGCTCCTCAACAGAATGAAATGAATTGTTGGAGATAACTTCTGGCATCAGGTTCTTTGCTACATGACTTTCCAGTTAAAACCACAGTTTTACCTTCAATTTACTGCAGGAAAGCTGGGCTCAGGGAGACCATGTAGACTGCTAAAATCTCAGGGACACAAATTGCTGTATGCAAAGTTTTCTAGAGTTTGCAACCCCAACATGATCAGGATGCTCAAGAGAGGCCACTACTGTCAACAAAGCAGACATCTGTGGTGCCACAACCTGAGCTAATGGGTCATTGTGCCTATTTTCTCTAAACAATCCTAGCCAAGCTATAGCCAGAATCTACATGGCTAGAAATCATTGCACAGGTCAAGAATACTTACATCCTCTCATTCTTCACAGAATTTGCCCCTCAGTGTCACACTGGTGGAACACCTCATGATTCCAAGTTTACTGTCCTGTGTAAAATCCAAGCGTAGAGACTCCGGTTCCAGTCTGTCTGCTTCAAAACTTCCCCAAAATGCCTTCTTATAAATTATAAGTGTCAGCCCATTTCCTCTTCTGCTAGTGAGACTATAAATTGCCCTTTCTGAGGGACAACTTGGAAATACCTTATTAAAATTATTCAGAACCTGCCACCAAGGAATTTCACTTCCAGGAACACAGCCGAAAGGAACAATCACAGAAGCACACAGAGATTTATGTACAAAGATGAAGATTGCAGCATAATTTGTAATAATGAAAAATTGCAAAGAATTGAAATGTCCAACAGAAGGGAATGGTTAAATAAAATATGATACAGCTATACATATCATAGAATATTAATATGCAACTGCTAAGAATCATGTTTCTGGAGAATAGGGATACGAGGAAATGCTGAAATTGTAACGCTGAACTAAATAAAATGATGCAGAATCAGATCTCTATGTAATAGGATTTCATGTATAGGTGGATGTGTAGTTGCATATCCATCACAGGTATGAATTTATCTCTGTATGTATCTGGAAGAATATACAACATAATGTTAACAGTGGCTGTATCTGAAGGTTTACATTATCTAAAATTGTTAAACTTTTTTCCTTATCACTTTCTACAATGAATATGTATGGCTCTTTATAGACCAAAAAGAAATGTTAAACTTGTAAATGCCATCCAGAGAAATCAGAATGTCAAAGGCTAGGGGAGATGGCAATACAGACCCTTAAAAGCTGAAGTTTCACATGTTAGTGGAGAATAATTGCATTTCAAATCAAATAATTAACATCTGTGTCTTAGTTAACCTCTACTACACAACAATTACAAAATCTCAGTGGCATGGGAAAAAAGGCATTTACTCAACTCACACATCTGTGAGTTGGCTGGGGTGGCCCAGTGAGCCTGAGTTCATGCTTGTGTCCCTCCAGCCTGGCTGTGACCTGATGGCCACACCAAGGCTCAGCTGGGTGGTGCAGCAACTCTGTTGCACTTGTTTCTCATCCTTTCCTTGGGCTCAGTGCTCCTCCAAATCCTTCTCATGTTGACCAGAGAGGTGGAAGACAGCAAGCCTCAACACACAAGCATTTTCAAACCCTGAGTGGCATCATACTTGCCGTCTTTCCATTAGCTAAGGTGAATCTCACATGCAAAGCCAAAATCAACGGTGCCAACCCTGCCTCTTTACCTGGAGGAGTTTCTACAGTGCAAGTCCAAGAAGTATGGATAAAGAGAGGGGTAAAGAATTGCAGCCTTTGACTCAATTTGCAAATGGCTACCACCCTAGCTGAAAGATGCCTGTGTGTGATGTGAGTGAGACAGCTTGGCTTAGCAGATCCTCCTTTGTAGTTAGTGACAGATTCCCCACCTCCACCTCCACCAACACAACCCAGCCAATATGTTGTGTTGGATATCAAGTGTGTCAAATTTCTCAGTGACTGATCATTTGAGTTTGTTGTTTGGTTTACTGGTTGGTTGGTTAGTTTTCACTTTTTCACATAACTCAAACTATTTATCTTGCTGTTGTTGTTGTTGTTTTGAGACAGAGCCTCACTATGTAGTCCAGACTGCCCTAGAAGCCACCTACATAACCCAGGCTGGCCTCTAACTTACATCTGTCCTCCTGCCTTAGCCTACCAAGTGCTGAGATTACGTGCATATGCCACCATGCTTGGCCTCAAACCATTAACTATCTTTGAGATGCCTGCTAATTTGTTCTATTGTGTGTTTCTTTGTAGCAGTCCTGAAGACACAAAGAAAACTGACAGAGTCCTGGAGGGATTTGTGTGCTCAACAAACATGTAAGTCAGTGCCACAACAAACAGCCACACACGCTGGGCACTGAAAGACCCCAAAACTGCACTGCCCAGGCTGTAACCACTAAGTATAGGCAGATGCTGAAATTTAAATTATTGTGTATGTGTGTGTGGCACTGATGATTGAATCCAGGATCTTCACACTGAGTTACATCTCCAACCCTTTTTTTATATCTTTTTATTTTGAGACAGGGTATCTTTAAGTCACTAAGTTGACCAGGCTGGATTTCGACTTATAACCCTCTTGTCACAGCTTCCCAGAGATCTGAGATTACAGGTATGCATTACCAACATGTTTAAAATTTTAATTTTAATTAGTTCAAATCAAATAAAATTTAAAATTCAGTTCTACAGGTATATTAGTCATATTTCAAATGCTTAATAGCACCATGGGGCTAGTGGCTAACACAGGGGACAGCACCAACATACAGCAATTTCCTCTCTGCAGAAAGTGCTAGTGGATGACACTGTTCAACATGGCATCATTGACCTAGACTATGATGTAGAGGATACCCCATGGAGTTGGACCACCCAGCAATCCTAATACAGCAAGCTAGATAACTTATGCCCAGGTCTCCTGAGACTCAGCATAATTCCCTGTGCCCCAAATGTTTTTGTTTGTTGTTTGCTTGGTTGCTGTTATTGTTCTGGTGAAACTAAGGATTGAACTCAGGGCCTTCACACTGAGCTACATCCCCAGTTCATTTTTTACTTTTTTATTTTGAGACAGAGTCGCTCTAAGTTACCCAGGCTGGTTTCAAATTTACCAGTCTATTGTCCCAGCCCCCCAGAGGGCTGGGAGGCCAGGTGTGTACCACCAGGCCTAGCTCTGCCCTAAGTCAACAATGGGAAAAGGCACTGGCTTTTTCCATTCTTTCATCTTAACAAATATGTCCCTACTGTTCTACTTTAACCAGTTTCTGCCACCCAGTCCATCATGGGCATGTCTCACAGAGGATAATGAGTGAGCCTGCTGTCTTCTTCCCCTGCTTTGTGCCTCTGTGACCTGTCACTAGCCTATGTCTCACTTTTCATCTTCCAACACTTCTTGCCTCACATTCTTGACTCCAGTGGATTTGATTCTCGACGCACACAGGTAGGATTTTTCTGCATCTCCAGACCTCAGGATCTGGGGACATTCAGTCTCTGAGCCAGAATTCTCTCCTTCCACCATCACCTGGTCTGCATAGTTGTGTCCAACCCATCACCTTTTGGGGATGCTCTTCCTGTTCGCCCTGATTCAGATAGTCTCCTCCACTCTCCTGCTCCCATGGAGTCCTGGCCTCACTGTGATCGTCGCTGCTTTGTTCCACCATCCGGCCTTTCATTCAGACCGTGAGCTCCCTAAGGTCAGGACCTCCTGTCTAACTCAGATGACAGAAGTGGCCCTGCACCCTGACCCACCAAAATGTGAACCACTGTTGTGCAACTTATCACTTATTATCATAGGTGAGATGCTTTAATTTTCTGTGCCTCATTTGCCTCACCTGTCAAGCGGGTGTAATAAAGCGGATGTAATAAGCGGGTGAAATGTTTTGGAGGTATATTAGTTGGTTGCTTCAAAACAGAATCAATGGGATAGTTATACGTATATAGATGTAGACAGACTGAATATGAGGAATAAACTCTAGAGATTACGGAGGCTGAGAAGTCCTACAATCTGCTATTGCAAGCTGGAGACCCAGAAGAGCCAGTGGTGTGATTGTCAGAGTTAGAAGGCTGAGAACCAGGGAGACTAATGTTGTAAATCCCAGTCTGGGGACAAGAGAAGGGAGAAGAGACATCTCAGCTCTACTAGGGAGGTGGAGAAGAAGGGATGATTCCCTTTTTCCTCCCCTTATTCATGTCTACAGTGGCTTAGACAATCTCCACCCACACTGGGAAAGGTAATCTTATTCAGTCCACTGATTTAAAAGTTGACATCTTCCAGAAGTACCCTCAAAACACACATAGAAGTGATGTTTATCCAACTGTTTGGGCATCCCTTAGCCCAGTCAAGTTGACAAAACTATCGTGGAGGGTGAATAGGGACAATACGTGTCAGAATTTAGAAAAGTACCCAGTACATTAAAAGGAGCCATCAAGCCAGGCGTGGTGGCGCACGCCTTTAATCCCAGCACTCGGGAGGCTGAGGTAGGAGGAGCCTTGTGAGTTCAAGACCGTCTTGGGCTACAACGTGAGTGCAAGGCCGGCCTGAGCTACACAGTGCGACCCTGCCTCAAAAAACCAGGGCCGGGAGTTTGGCTTGGTGCCTTAAGCGCCTGTGAGGCAGGCGTGAGGTTGTGAGTTCAATCCCCGGTGCCACAAAAAAAAAAAAAAAAAAAAAAAGGAGCCATCAAAATACACAGTGAATGTTTAAATTTTTAAAACGTATCACAGTAAAAGAGGTGAAATTAGCATTAATTTACCTTAAAATACTCCCCCTTGCTTCAAATACACTTATCCCATCGTTTTTGCCACTCTCTGAAGCAGTTCTGGAAGTCCTCTTTTACAAGTGTCTTTACGAGGTGTGATAAAAAAAGATGATGAATTTTGCTGCCAAGTGCCATCCAATAGAAAGACAAGCTCTTAAAAAAAATATTAGTTGGTCCTCATTCACCTTATATACCAAATCTGAGATTGTGTCATTTCTGGTTCTTCCCTAAAGTCACAATGACCATGAAAAGTTATGTGTTTTGACTCAATTCAAGATATCAAAACAGCACTGACAAGACAACTAAAGATGCTCATGAAAGAGGACTTCCAGAACTGCTTCAAAAAGTGGCAAGAACAATGGGATGTTCTTGAAGCGAGGGGGACTATTTTGAGGGGAACTGATGGCAGTGTGTCTTTCCTTGTAATAATTTTTCTTTTAATTTAAACATTCACTGTCTTTTTCAATTGCACCTCATATGTGTTTGTCGTTATGTTTTGAGAATCTGGCATATGCTCAGTGAATCCTGCCTGAATTAGTAAAATAATAGGAGACCCTAACTACTTAAAAGAAAGCCCTACAGAGCCGGGCGTGGTGGCGCATGCCTTTAATCCCAGCACTCGGGAGGCTGAGGTAGGAGGAGCGTTGTGAGTTCGAGGCCGGCTTGGGCTACAACGCAGCACAAGGCTGACCTGAGCTACAGAGTGCGACCCTGCCTCAAAAAAACCAGGGCCGGGAGTTTGGCTCAGTGGTTTAAGCGCCTGCCCTGGCAGGCGCAAGGCTGTGAGTTCAATCCCCGGTGCCGCAAAAAAAAAGAAAGCCCTACAGGCTGTCTTGGGGCTGCAGGAGACTCAGGACCTTTAAATGTCATCCTCTACAAAGGAACTGAGAACAAAAACTACTTCTTACCACCAAGAGGAAGCCCAGCTTTGGGTCTGGAGTTGTCTTTCCTGCAGACTGTCTGTAAGCACTGCCCTCCTGGCTGGGAGAAGGCTAATGACCTCCTATATCTGGACAGGTGGGAGGGAGCTTAAAGACTGATCACGACAACAATCATAAAATGTCCAACATCTATTGGACACTTACTGTATGCCACTGGTTCTCAAATGGGGGTAATTTTCCTCTCCCCCACATCTGCAGCGTTTTGTTTGTTATAAATGGGGGAATGCTACTGGCACCTAGTAGATTGAGGCCAGGACTGTTTCTAAACATCCTGCAGGACCCAAGGCAACCCCCACAATAAAGAATCATACAGCCCAAGTGCCAGCAGTGTTGAGACTGAGGCACCCCATTTTGTTCTAAGGCACTGAACATTGTAATCTTCATAATGATGCTATGAGTATAGGCTCTGTTATTATTATCATTGTCCCCCATTTTCCAAAGGAGGAGACTGAGGCTCAGTTATGCACACTGCCTACAATCACCCAGGTGAGACGTGGAGGGGATCTGACCTAAACCCAGAGCCCACTCTGAGTGGTTGCTGCGTGCGGGGCCACTGCACCCTTCAGGCCCATGTGATGGAACAGTGAGAACCCAGGTCTGTTCTTAGTTGGACCTGAGTTGGAAGCCCCGCTTGGTTACTCACTGGCTGTGTGACCTTGGGCAGTGTCTTTGAAACTCTCTAAGCTTCTACTTCCTTCTGTAAGACAGGGAGGGTGAGGGCGCTACTGATGAAATCTGAAAGTGAATGTAAAGTGCTTGACAGTCAGTCCAACACTTAGTAAGTGGTAGCTGCTGCTGGTGGTGGTATTGTTGTTGTCATTGCTGGCATCATGGTTATTATTCCCACCCCTTTGTGCTGAGACTTGGATTCCCTCCCACCTGATCCTAAGGAAACAAGAACTCAAATTTGTGGCTGGTCCCAGCATGCCAGCTGGCACTCAGAAACCAGCAGAACACTGCCTCCCAATGCCAGATTCCCCCATGCAGAAGGGAGCCAGTGCTTCTGGAGGCTGCAGCAGCACCCAAGAAAAGAGGCATGTTGCTCAAGCCCAGTGTCACACACATGACCTGAGGCTGCTCTCTGTCTTCCCAGCTCCATCCCTGGGAAACACCAGGGTCCCTCAGAGCAGAACGCGGCCATCCTTTGGCCCTGTCTCGGCCTCATGCTGCCCTCAGAAGCTCTGTTACCCAATGCAAGCAGGGAATCACTGGCCGAGAGAGAGCAGGATCCTTTAAAGAGGAAAATAATCCCTCTCTGCTCACATGTGGGATGCCTATCTTCAAGAAGATGCCAAGGGAAGGCAATGGTCAAACTGGAGCAAGTATGCTGGAAAAGCCTCTGAAATACAGGAGCGAGGGTTGAAGAAAACAGTGTTTCTAGATCCTAGATCAGCTCTCCCTGCTGTCCCTACTACTAATGATAATATTAAGGCCCACCACTAGCTGGGTGTGATGGCACATGCCTACAATCCCAGTGCTCAGGAAAGCTGAAGCAAGAAGATCACAAGTTCAAGCCCAGTCCAGAAATCTCAGTACCTTAGTGAGATCTTGTCTCAAAATAAAGTTTTAAAAAGGGCTGGGAATGTAGCCCAGTGAGAAATCCCTAGGTTCAGTTCTCAGTTTAAAAAATTTTTAAAAATTTAAAAATAAAAAAATTAACCTTCCTAGCCCACTGTGCACCGGGCATTGCCATAATTGCTCTGTCTTTGTCACCTTATACCCATAATCAGGGGTACAATCTTTCATAGAACTGCTGAGCCAACACCGAGAAAGTGCTTGGGAAGGGACAAATAAGAAGTAACAAGTAAGCACTCACCAATGCTGTCATCATTGTTACTACAACCATAGCTATCACTGCCACCCTACAAGACAAGTCTATCTCCTCAGAGCAATACAGTAAACTGAGGCACAGACCTGCTGGCTAGCCCAAGGTAAGAAGGAAGTGAGACAAGAGAGCGGTTAAAGCAGCAGAGTTTGGCATCAGCCTGCCAATGTTCATTCAAATCCTGACTTGCCTTTTTAGTCACTATGCCTCCACTTGGGCACCAGCTTCCCCCCTGAGCTGTGGTTTCCACACCTGCAGAATGGAGAAATAGACAGGAACACAGGGTAAATCAGGAATTCAGCCTGTTTTGTTTTGGTTTTTCAGTTGTGAAAACTCAGCTCTAGGATCCAGAAAGAAGAAGTTATATCCTCCCTGCCTTTAAAAGGGGAACAAGTGATACATGGATATAATCCCAGAACTCTGGGAGGCTGAGGCAGGAGGACTGCAAGTGTAAGCCCAACCTGGGCAACTTAGTGGCTTAGTGAGACCCAGTCTCAAAATTAATAGGACTGGGGATGTATCTCAGTGCAGAGGCCCTAGGTTCAATCCCCAGTACCACAAAAACAAACAAACAAACACATTTTATGTCCTTAACATTTTGCTGGTTCAGTTGTCAGTGGTCAGCAGAGGATCCTCTCGGTCAGCCATCAGGGCTAATGTGAGGAGTTAAACAGCAGGCATGCCTCGGGTATGGAGGAAAACACGGGGAGGCCCTGAGCCTAGAGGGGCACTGGAGGATACCAGGGCCCACAACATGCCAGGTAAGACACAAGAGGTGTGCCGAATGGGGAATTTGGAATGTCCCAGGTCCCTGATGGCCACAGGTTCTCCTGGTGACCATGGTGCTCTGTGGACCTGCTAGGGCAGAAGGAGCCTCTGCCTCAGGCCAAGGTTCTCCAGGAGCAAACATCAAGAGAGGGGTTAAGCTCAGAAGCAGAGCACATGCCTAGCATGCATGAGGCCTGGCTCTCCACCAGTGCAAAAGAAAACCAAAGAGCACACAGTTCCAGGGACAGCAGCACGTCTCCCAGACAACCGCAAGACCCAGGGCAACCAAACAGGGCAGTAAAGAAGATCCCACCCCACACAGATGAGGAGCTCTGCAGACCCAAGAGGGAGCCTCTGAACTCTGCCCCAAGTTCCCCCAAAGTTTTCACCCCTTCAGCAATGGCCTCTTTCCTCTCCCCTCAGATGCCAGAAGGAAAGCAGCCACTGCTGTCACCTCCCCCCAGCCACGGGGGTGGTCAGCAGCCACCACCTGATGGGGAAGAAGGGCTGCAGGCAGTAGCCGGGGCCCTGCTTTCTTGTCTCCAAGGCAGGAGGTGGTGCTGGCAGGAGGGTGAGGGGGGACAAAGCTTTTATACACAAAGCAGATGCGCCATAAACTCATAATCCCTGGGCACAGACATTCCGGGGGAAATGCTGCCGATTTTACCCACTCGTTCCTCTCAAAATAACTGCACACACTACCTGCCAAGTTTCCGGAGCAGAACAAGTGCTGAGGAATTGGGAACTGATGGAGAGAAGGAGTTCAGGGTAGTAGGAAGTAAAGCACACTGCTCTGCCCAACAGCAGGTCTTGGAAAAAGGAGTGTTTGTGATGAACTTTTCATGTGAAATTTTTTTTTTTTAATGACAGCAATGCTAATTGCTATCATTTTTAAAGCAGCTACTCTGTCCTGGCTCTGTGCTTTGCATATACAGTTTCACTTAGCTCTGCTGATAGTATTAGTATTCTCATTTCTACAGATGAATGAAATAAGGTTCATGTAAGTCCAAAAACTTCCCTAACATCACAAGAAATAAATTGGCAGAACTGTGATCCAAAGCCAGGCCTCTCTGACTTCTGAACCCTCCCAGGTACAGCAAACTGACTCCGAAATGATTCGCGTATCTGTGTCTGTCAGTCATGGGGAATGGGGGACAGAGATGGCTAGACAGAGAAAAATGGTTGGATGGATGAGTGGATTAGATTAGGTGGATGTATGGATGGATAGAGAAGGAGGGAAAGGAAAGGGAGAGAACAGATAACATCTATGATGAATAGAAACATATCTCTACCATCCATTTTAGGTAGACAACTAAATTTCCCAGAAGTGACTACAACTTGGTAAGCTTGCCTAGCATGCACAAGGCCCTGGGTTCAATCCCCAGTACAAAAAGAAAAGAAACTTTGCTTGAAATCACAATCAGCTGAAATCAGAAGTCACTTGCCTCTGGTCAGTGAGTACGTGTTAAGGGCTTGCTATGCGTCACTCATGCTAGGCACGAGAGGCTTAATAGTGAGCGGGATAAGCCTTGTCCTCGTGGAACTTAAAAGTCTGGGAAGGTGGACAGATTTAAACAGTCACAACAGCAAGATTGTATTTGTGGTACAATGGGAGGGAATGCAGGGAGGCGGAGCAGAGACCACTGGTGGCCAAGAAAGGTACCTTTGATGGAGAGAGTTCTGGACTGAAATCGTCAGAAGAGCAGGTGCTGGAGAAAGAATGTAAGGCTGGAGCTGGGGTCAGCTGGAGCTTCTGGTGGAAGGGAACAGTGTCAGTGAGAGGACTTAAGAGGTTAGCACTGAGCTCATGCAAGGCTCTGGGCTGTGCTGATGCATAGGGGTGCCTGCGGCAGCAATGGACTCCTACAGGCAGCGTCAGCAGGAGTTGACATGACACAACCTGCATAAAAGACCCTTGGGTGACTGTAATAGACTGATTTGGTCACTGTAGTTAGTTGCTCAGGTGAGTCACAATGGTGGCTTGGACAAGGAGACAGCCATGGGGATGGCAAGAAGTGAGCAAATTGGCAAATGTCTATCTTGGATATGGAGTCTGTCTTAGTCACTTGCCTTGTTACTGGGACAAAATACCCAACATCAGCAACTTAAAGGAGAAGAGGTTTATTTTGGCTCACGTTTCAGTCTGTGCATGGTTGGCAGCCTGATGGAAGAGCCTCGTACAAAGGAAAGCTGCTCATATCAACTAGGAAGCTGAGAAAGCAAGGAGATGGGAAGGGAGATGAAACTCCTCGGTCACATCCCTAGTGACTCACCTGCTTAGACCAGGCCCCTCCTAACAGCAAGTCACTTGTAACACCCCAGGGTCCAATCCAATCCTTTAGGCAGTGCATCCAGGTATAAACTATTGTAGGTTCAATGGTGGTCAGATATCCTAGACTTTGGGGACCTTCTCTTTTTCTTCTTTCTTCTTCTTCTTCTTTTCTTCTTCTTCTTCTTCTTCTCCTTCTCCTTCTCCTTCTTCTTCTTCTTCTTCAGCTAGCCTATCACTATATTGCCCCTGAGCTCAAATGACTCTCCAGTCTCAGCCTCCCACATAGACAGAACTACAGTTGCATGCCACTGTGCCCAGCTGTCCTTCCCATTATGAATGCAGTGTTCCATCACTAGACTTTATATGTGCCCTGACTCTTAATAATTACAGGTAGTGCCCTTAACAATTACAGGATTACAGGTAGTATCTCAACTCCTGGTTTGGTCTTTGTTGCTATCCTACCTTTGTATGCAAGGACTACATTACCACATAAGCATGCAAGTTTTGAGTATGTGCAAGAAATTTTTCATTCATAGTTATGACTATGAATGCCATGATAACATAATAATGTCCTCCTCCCAAAGATGTTCACATATGAATCCTGTTATGACTCATATCTAGATGTCCCCCAAAGCCTCGTGTGCTTGTAAGTGGGGTTTTTCAGAGCTGGCTGGATCTAGGGTGTGGGATACTGGGGTTAAGAGTGTGTGGTACTAAATTAGTCCATTGACAGGTTTAGCATAGTTCTGGGTGTGGATAATGGAAAACCCCACCCTAGGTTTGGGTGGCACTACCCCCTGAAGATTTGTAGCCTGGATGGGATAAAAAGGAAAGAGAGGTTTGCCTTGCTGCTTGTTCTGCTGCTTTTCCTGTTGCTTGCTGCCTCCTGCCTGCCCTACAATGGACATTTCTCCTCTTTGATGCCCCTCTGCCATGCTGTCTTGCTTTTGGAGCTAGCTGACTGTGGATCTGCCAAAACATCTATGAACTGTGAGACAAAATAAACCTTTCCTTTTTTAACTTGTAGTTGTTGGGTGTTTTGTCTCAACAGCAAGAAAAGTAACTAAAACAACCCCAGAACTTGTATGTTTCTGTCTTGTTTTGTTGTTTTGTTTTGTTTTTTGAGACAGTGTCTCTCTGTGTGGTTCAGGCTGGCCTTGAGCGCACTACATAGCCCAGGTTTCAACTCACAGTAGTTTTCCTGCCTCAGCCTTCCAAGTGCTGGGATTACAGGCATGTGCCATCACACCCAGACCTAACTAGTAAACATGTTCTTTTAAATGGCCCAAGGAATAAACTTAAGGATCTTGAGATGGGAAGGATTACCCCACATTCTGCAGGTGGGCCCAGAGAGAGCCATAAGAGCCCTTCTAAGCGGAAGGCAGGGAGTCAGAAGAGGGATCATGGCAGAGGTTACAGGGATGCCCTCTGAGATGGAGGAAGGAGCCATGAGCCATGAGATGTAAGCAGGCTCCAGCAGCTGGAAAGGACAAGGGAACCGATTAGCCTCGGGAGCCTCCAGAGGGAGCATGGCTCTGCTGATACCTTGCCTTTATCTTCAGCCTCATTTCGACTTCTGACCTCCAGAACTGTATGGTAATGAACTTGTGCTATTTTAAGTCACTAAATTTGTGCTAAAAAAAAAAAACACACACACACACAATGGGCTTCTTAACCTTAGATAAAACTATACTTTACAAAACAGCAAGTAAGATGCTTCCAGTCTGTAGAAGCAGTGTGACAGGAGAGACAGAGAGCAGCAGAGGTGAAAATACAAACAGAAATAAGAACAGAGTACAAGCTGGACATGGTGGTGCACACATATAATTCAAGCACTCTGGGAGGTTGAGGCAGGAGAATTGCAAGTTTGAGCTCAGCCTGGGCAATTAAGTAACAACGAGAATCTGTCTCAAAATAAAAAATTTTTCAAAGTCCTGAGAATGCGAGAATGTAGCTCAAGGTGAAGGCCCTGGGTTCAATCAAAAAACAAACAAACAAAAATTGGAGTATGACAGACACTTACTATTATAGACACTGAATAATGCACCCCACTGCCTCTTCACAAAGAAAGGTATATAGAAGACCTGGCCTGGTACCTCTGGATATGACCTTATTGGGAAATAGGATCAATGCAGATGCAATTGAGTCAAACTCAAGTAAAGCAGGTCCCTAATCCAGTCTGAGTGGAATCTTTATAAGAAGACAGCAGCGGGAAGACTCACAGGACAACTCTCATGTAACGACAAAGGCAAAGACCTGTGGCCGGTAGCACCAACTGCTGCTGGACGGATCCCTGCAGACTGCAAACGGAGCATGGCCCCCAGAGAACTTGCCCTCAGACTTCTGACCCCCAGGACTATGAGGCAACACAACACACTTGCTTTCCTGAGCTCTTCTCTGCTGGACTTTGGTGACGATGCTACTAGATACGTTGCATCTTTATAGGAAGTGGCATACTTCCTTATGCGCTCCCCCCAAAATCCAATTTTATGATATTTTCATGTTTCTGAAATTCCTTTTCCAAGCATGTACATTTGATATGATCTACCTATCTGGTGGCAAATCTCATAACCAAGAAAAATTTAAAACCAACAAAATTATAGATGAATTAATCCAGTAGATTTTAACAACATAAATGAAATGATTCCTCTGAATCCCAGGCCTTGAGCACAGCCCTGCTGGTAACATCTTGTGTAGGCAGAAGGAGAGCCACAGAGGGTGGGAGTCAGGCTATTATTCAAAGGACCTTGAGGAGATTGTGCTAAGGGCTGCATGGGGTCCAAGCAGAAATCACCTGAGCGATTCATGGATTTGTGCCTTCGATTCCATTAAGCTCCAAACTCTATAAATCTAACACAACAATTAAGTTTCTACTAAGAACTCCATGTGGTCACAGAAATTCCCATCAAAGTTGGAAAATCCTCCAGTGCCATGTGTGTTTCTGAAGAATGTGGAGGAGGGAAGAGGAGAAATGACACTTCCTGGAGAAGAGGGATGCTGGGAGAGCGAGGGGACTGAGCAGAACAGTAGCTGGCAAGGTCTCGGAGGTGCCTGACTCCAGGGCTCATCTCCAGCAGCACAGCCTGGGCTGGGAGGCAGCATGAACAAAGGAACCAGGCCAACCCAAGGGTCAGCTCAGCACCAGACACCAACCTTGACCCTGACTCCAGCCAAGGGGTAGAAGACGTCCCTGGGAGTTCAGGATGTTCAAGAGAATGAGAAACATTGAGTCTTGGTTAGGCACTGAGAGCAGAAGCCAGTGTGGTTAACTCAACTGCAGGTCAAATGTGAGACTAGTAATATGGAAAAGGCATGAGCTTAAAGAGATGAAATAGTCTATAATGGGGCAATTGTGCCCCCCAGGGGACATTTGGCCATATCTAGAAACTTTTTTTATTATCACAAATCATGGTAAGCAGGGGACAATCACTGGCAGGCAATGAGTGAAGACTTGAGATGCTGTTCAACACTCCGCAATGCACAGAGACCCAAGATGACCCAAGATGACCCAAGATGTCAGTGATGATACCAAGTTTAAATAACCCTGGTCAGTTGTCCACAAGCATTCAAGTTTGACTTTTTTAAAAAGTGGGTTGCAAAAGGTAAAAAGATAAAACAGATGTATCAGTGTATGGATGGATGGATGGATGGATGGATGGATGGATGGATGGATGGTTGGGCAGGTACGTGAGTAAACAGATGGATGAATGATGGCTAGACAAATGAAAGATAGAAAGAAGAAATACAGTGGTACTTCGTTTACGAACTTAATTTGTTTTACCATTTGAGGGAAGATGGTCATGTTTGTGTTTGTGTGGGAAAGATGGCTGTGGTCATGTTTGTCACCCAACTTGTAATTTGCAAATGAAAGCAAAATTTTGCCAACTACTTTCATGTGTGAACCAAATTGTTTGCAAACAGAAGTATCTGTGAACCAAGGTATTATTGTGTATAGAAAGATGAGAGACAAGCGAGACAGAGAGAAGCCCAGATAACTTTTTACATTCAGCTACCAATTTATAGCTGAGATGACGACTTTCAGCTCCAGTTATCTTACATTCTACCTTAAGAACCAGGCACATTCTGAATCAAGTTACAAGATCTTGCAAGAGAGAAAATGTGATCACTTACCAGGCATAACAACTGCCAGGTGTGTAAGCCACACTGTGGCCTGATCTCCACTTGTCTCATCACATGTCAAGGTCAAGGGGAATCCCTGACCAGTGCATAGCTGGGCCAAGAATTGGGACAGAGACACACTCCCTGAAGACCCCCAGCCTGGATTTTCTTTACACGCCCCCACTGTTTCACACAGCATTTGTCACAGCTGTAACTCAGCCACCACTGGAGTTGCCTTTCAAGACTTATCTCCCATAAGCCCCATGACAGCCGCCCTGCGTGTCTTGCCCACTGCGGCATCTCCAGCAAGTGCTCCAGCTGTGCACTCATCACTTGTTTGTTGGATGAAGAAGTGACCATAAGCAATGACTACACTATTGGAACCAGGGTGACAACACCTGGTGCTCTACCCTAAACTGCCCAGGGGACAGCTGGAATCAAGGTTGCCTTGAGTGTCTCAGTTACACCATATCCATCCACAGAGGTTGTTGTTTCTTCTATCTGCTCAACATCCTCATCTTGCACCTGGAAGCCAAGAAGCTTACGCTGGGTCTCTCTTGCTCCCAGCCATCTGCAGCCTAGGGAGGAGTGTGGAATGCAGTACGTGAGAAAGCACTTCAGAACATGCCGAACCACATGAAGTCAGATAGCAAAAGCACCAGCATAACTCAGGCAAATATGTGGACATGTTTGGCATCTTTATTTTTCTTCTAAGTACCAATTACTCATCCTGGGTGCAAATTGTAGCAGGTTTCCTTCCCCACGGGGACGGATTGCAGAAACCAGAGGAGAGAGGTGGGAAGAGGAGCGGCCTCCTAGGGGAGAAGAGGGAGGGAAAATTGAATGACTGCAGAAGGGCAAGGGGGCATGCTGGGGAGCAGCCACTTTCCAGGGCAGCTGCAGCCTCCTGCAAGGTTATCTGTGGCAGACACAGGCTGGAAAGCGACGGGGCAATAAAAGTGAGTCATCGCCACCCAGCTCGAGCCAACTCAGCCACCCGGGGCTCGGTGAAGCATGTCCCCAGATGCAAAGTTACTCAAATGCTGGAATGAGTTTTGCCTGAATAAAAGGCATAAAAATGTCTGGGCCCATAAAGACTGGCGGCTGTGTACAGCCAGCATGGCTGACAAAATTGAGGTGATCTGCTGACAAGGGCCACCTGAAATAAGCCTCGGGCTGGAGACAGTGTCATACCCTCTAGAGACATCGGTCCTCAGACTCCTAACCTAGCTGTGTGGCTGCCTGTCTGTGCAACCTCGGGCAGGGATATCACCTCTCTGGTCTTCAAACCCTTAAATGTTTACTAAGGGCTCTTCATACTCTGAAATTCCATGCAACCACTACAAGAAGCCTTGTGCATTATTCTTCCCAGGGTTGATACTGTCATTTTGGCAAAAAATGTCTTGTCTCTCCAGTAGCCTACTGGCAAGGGTTATAGGTTCTTACAATCCACTTGCCCAGGTTCAAATACTGGCTCTAGGATTTATGTGACTTCAGGTAGCTTATTTAACCTCTCTGAGCCTCTATTTCTTCATGTTAAGAACAATATAACCTGTAGAAAGGCAGGAATCTACCCCCAGGCATCTCTCTCCTTTTTCCCCAATGTTGGAGATCAAACCCAGAGACCAGGATATGCTAGGCAAGCGCTTTGCCAATGAGGTATAGCGTCAGTCCTGGCATCTACCTTTTAAATGGGTTCCCCATTGTCCAGGCATGTTTGAGCTGAGGTTTCTGAATCCTTCTATTTGGGGCAAAAGTCAGAGCATCATACTAGCTAGTGCCATTGGTTCTACAGGTAACAGCTTCCAAAGGCCCCCCGGCCTTTTTCTTTCCCTCACATTCCTTTACATTTGCTTCTTTGTAACATCTGAATCATTACATGATTCAGAATTATCTAGGCCATTCATCATTTACTCTGTTATCACAGACTTCTAGTTCATGACTATAGTCTCAGCAACTAGCATAGCACCGGTTATAGACCAGATGATCAATACAGCTGTCCATAGATAGGTGGATAGATGGATGGATGGATATTGTCATTACCTAGCTGCTTCTCACATCAACCTACAGGATGTCTCTTGGTATATCCACTTCAAAGAAGAGGAAAGTGAGCCCTTCGTGGGGGTGGGGAAGAGAATGATCAACTGGTATCAGGTCTGCCTGACTCCGAATTCCACACGTCACAACCACCCAGCCACCCCTCCCCAAGAAGTTATTTACACCTTAACAAGAACATTTCCAATAATGCAGTAGCACTAAAAGGGAGCTGAGGGAATGAGCTTTGAGCCTGCCAGTACCTCCTTCTACTTTAGCAGGGTAATGAACTGACTTTGTCCTGTGATCTCACCATGGGCTCAGGTTCCTCATCTATGAGAATCATGCTACTCACATGGTCTTCACCCAACTGACACAATCAGGAGAACTGAGCCCACTCAGCACAGTGCTTGGCACCTTGTGGGCTCTCAATACCTCTCAACCAAAACCTGGGCATGCATGTGACCCTAGAACTCTGGGAGCCTGAGGCAGAAGATCTTAAGTTTGAGACCAGCCTAGGCAATTTAGAGAAACCCTGTCTCAATGGAACCTCTAAAAAAGGGTTGGAGATGTACCTCAATACAAAAGTCCTGTGTTCAATCTTCAGTACCACAGGAAAACAATAAACAAAAACGAAACAAACAAAACACTGACTGCTTCTACCACAAGACTGTCAAAGGTTTCCAGCTAACCTTGGTTTTCCTTTCTCTTGCTTTTTCTTTTCTCTTTTTTCTTTTGACAGTGCTGAGGATGAACCCATGTCCTTGGCCATACTGGGCAAGTGCTCCCACAATGAACTACACCCCCAGCTCAGATAACCATTTCCTTTCTCCTTTCTCCCCTTCTTTTTCTCTACCACCCCCAAAGAGGCACCCCAACCCCAAGCAAACCCTTTGCAGTGCCCCACTCCCAGTGCTCAGATCCCACACAAGTTCCACACACTACCCTATGTGACTAGCCATCTGCTCAGCTGCGGGCTGCTCCACCCAGGCCAGCTCGTCAGCCCCTCTGCTCGCAAGCTGCTGCAAGTCTGGGGACAGGAGAGCCAGCCCAGGCCACAGAGTCAGGACAGCAAATGTCCCAACCCTCACTCCCTAATCCAGAGCAATCTGCTTCCTCCTCACACCATCCAATGCTGCTCCAGCCAGGGCCACTCATGACTCCCACGCACCAAGGCCAGCATCTTCACATTGCCCCATGTGTAGTTTGCCAGCACCGACTTCTGACATCCACAGCCCCACCACTTCTCCCTTGTGTCTCCCTCCGTCCTCCATGTCTCTGGTCTGCCTGCTCCTGACAGATTGGTCCCCATTTCAGTCTCCCAGTCCTGTTCAAATGCACTCTCTCCTACACTCTTCCTCCAACCAGTCTGTATGGGGCCCTTATCCTGTGCCGAACATTGCTGGGTGGCGATAAGAACCTAGCCAGCCGGTAAGGAGGCAATATGTGTGTGGGGCAGGGGTCATACTTTGCAGCAATCAAACCCCAGATCCTCCAGCTTGCTAGCTGTGTGTGTTTGGGCAGCTTGCTTGCCTGCCCTGGGCCTGTCTTACCCGTTCTGCAAAATAGGGATCAATCAAAAGCCGGGCGTGGTGGTGTACGCCTTTAATCCCAGCACGCTGGGAGGCTGAGGTAGGAGGAGCATTGTGAGTTCGAGGCCAGCTTGGGCTACAACGCGAGTGCAAGGCCTGCCTGAGTTATACAGTGCAACTCTGCCTCAAAAAACCAGGGCCGGGAGTTTGGTTCAGTGACTTAAGCACCTGTCTGACAGGTGCAAGGTTGTGAGTTCAATCCCTGGTGCCACAAAAAAAAAAAAAAAAAAAAAAAAAAAAAAGTAGGGATCAATCCTGGGACTTGCCTGAATGCCTATTGAAGTGTTTAACACACTCCACATCCATTGTCACCTCACTCTGCTCCTTTATCTGCCCTGCAGCCAGAATGACCTTGAAACCTGAACTAGGTCTTGGAAACTGCTCACCTACAACCTCCAAATGCTTCTTCTTGCTCTTAGCATAGATCCAAGTCCGCGATGAACCTCTGACTCCATGTTGGGCCATTCTTCCCTTGGTGCAGAAAACTCCAGTCCTGCTTATTTTCTTTAACATTAAATATTAATTTCAACTATTCATTAAGATTTAAATAATAAGCCAGGCACAGTGGTATATTTCTTACTTCTGACCCCTCCACTACCAGGAAAGTTCCCTGAGGGTAGGAGCCACACCTGCTTCATCCACCACTTCATACTCAGTATTCAGCACAGGACCCATGCATCAGGGATGCTGGTTGATAATAGCTCTTTTTTTTTTCTTTTTAAGTACTGGAGATTGAACTCAGAGTCTTTGCACTGAGCTATGTCTCCTCCCTCTCACGGGAACCCCATGAAGCCTGCAGAGGCCCATCCCAAAGCCCTACCTTATCCTAGCATGCAAAGTCCCCAACATTAAGTCCTAGAGGTACCTCCACAAAACCACACATGGCGAAAATAGTTGCACTATGATAGCAGACCTGGACTGTACCCCAACATGTGCCAGGCAAGCCCCCACGCCCCCAGCCTCTGCTCCTACAAGCTGTACCTGCCGAACTCCTTTACCAGTGATGACGAACCTATGGCACACATGCTGCAGAGGGCGCACAGAGCCCTCCCTGTCAGCGCGCAAGCCAAATCGCCCCAGTAACCAAGCATCAGATATTCAGATTTAACTGCAACGTTGGCACTCTGTACTAAATAAATGGGTTTTGGATTACAGTTTGGGAACTCAGTCTCTGAAAGGGTCGCCAACACTGCCCTACAAGTACTCAGGGAATGTTTAATGAGGAAATCAACACAAAATGTTGGGTGCTTCATCCATACAGTGTATTTCGCCAGCATGACAAGCCCAAGAGGTGATGAAACTGAGGCTCAGCGATACATTAACTGAACAGTGGCCTAGTGGTGCACACTTGTAATCACAGCACTCTGGAAGTTAGCGGCAGTTAGAGCCCAGCCTGGGCAATTTAGCAACTTAGCAAGTCCCCATCTCAAAACAAAAAAATAAAAAGGGCTAGGGAGGTAGCTTACTGTGAAGGTCCTGAATACAATTCCAGTATAATACTGCCAGAAAAAAAAAGATATGATAAGTAACCCCCAGCCACTCAGCTCTGGCTGGAAACCCAGAAACCAGATCTAACCAATTGTGGGGAATCTCTCAGATGACTCTCCTTGAAAAGAAGAGCAACTATCTCCATTTTGGATAAACTTGGCCCTATCTCCAAGTATCAATACGTACCGAGCTGGCTAGGCTATTTCTTTGTTCCTTCAATTGGCTTTAAGCAACGTAAATTGGGCTAGCTGAGGAGCTGAGGTGTAATCTTTGAAGCAAAGTGACAGGTCAGTGTTACCCCACCCAGTGACTCCCCAAATACGTGACTGAGCTGGGCGGAATGGAGAGCCGTGCTCCACACTGCTGGCTGGGACTGAGCCTCGAGAAAGATGCTATGACTTCCCAGGGCAAAAAGGGTTGTACATCAGAACTGGAGCACTGACCCCAAATTATTAGTTACTATCTCAGTTGTTGTGCAAATTGCCCTCACTGCATTTCTTGCCCTCTGCTTATCACAGAGGTGATCTCAGACCTCCTACCCAGCCCAGCTCACAGTCACGGCAGTCACGTATTTCCTGCCACTCTCACTGTCACTCATCCCTGAGCCACTCCCCTCATGGAGAATTAATAAAACCTGGGAAGGGCTCTGGGTCATGACCTTTGTTTCAGTGAACACCATCTTGGCTGGATTTAGGACCCCTAGGCTCCCCACAACTGTATATGTGTCTCAGTGTTTTTCTTCTCTCTGTGGGTTGCACTGAAAGTGGAAGGTTGGAATTAGCTGATTAGAAGTCCAATAAGGTCTCCATGGAATTACAAATATAAACCTCCCTGGGCTGCGATGAGGATGGGAAAGGGTTCTCTATACCAGTCAGAGAGCCTGACTCCTATCCACTTGCTGTCTTGACGCTGCTCCCTGTGCCTCTGCTGCAGCCCAGCTGAACTGCCTATTCCCTGCTACACCCAAGCCTTCACCCAAATCGAGACTTTGCCTGGCACGCTGTCTGGAATGCCCGAAATTCCAGTCTATGCATATTCTTTCTGACTCAACTAAAAACATCATGCCTAGTGAAAACCTTTCTCAGATTCACCCCCAGTCATTGTGTCTTCCATCAAACTCCTAGTGTTCTTCCAACCAGTTCTGGTTTGGATCCACTCATTCATTCAACAAACATTTTGTGAGATCCTACTTTGGGCCAGGCCCATATCAAGTGCTTAAAGAAGGATCTGACACAGTTTCCTGATCACTGGGGGTTCACAGCAAGTGTGGGGGTCACTCACCCATACATCCAACCACCCATAAATCTTGGTTGAGCTCCCACCTTATGCAAGGTATAGTTCTAGACTGGGAAGCACAGCGGTAACAAAGACATTCACCACGTCTAATCTCATGAGGCTTTTACGTTAGTAAGAAAAGCAATAAATACTAATCCCTCGTGTTTATGGAGGGCTCACTACACTTCAGAGATTCTTCTAAGCCTTTTACCCATTCTACTGATGTAATCCTCATAACAGCTCTTTGCTACTGGTAAAATTATAATTCCCATTTCACAGATGAGGAAACTGAGACTTAGGGCAGTCAAACAGCATAACCAAATCACTCAGGAAGTAAATACAGAAACCAGAATTCTAACACAAGCCATAGAACCTACACTCTTTCACACCATGCCATACCATTTCCCGGACAAATTATCCAAAGAAATAAGAAAAGGCTGTGGATGTAGTTCCGTGGCAAAGCATTTATCTAGCATTTGTGAGGCTCTGAGTTCCATCAAGCACTGCAAAAAAAGAAAAAAAGAGGAGGAGGAAGAAGACAAGGAGGAGGACAAGGAAAAGAGGGAGGCGAATGGTAGGAAATACCACAGAAGTAACAAAGTAATATGAAAGACTAGCAGAGGCATGAAGGCCCGACGTTAGGCTACTTCAGACACTTGAGAATACAAAAGATAGAAATTCTTGAACTTCCTCCTAGATCTACTCTCTTAGAATACAGTGGTGAAAGCTGCATTTTTTTAAACAAAATCTCCGGGACATTTTATAGTCAGATTTAGAAGCCACGAGTTGAAGGATAGATAGATAGAGAGAGAAAAATAAAAATCAGTAAGTTTAGCCGAGTGTGGTGGCATACTCCTATAATCCCAGCACTCAGAGAGACTGAGGCAGGAAGATCACAAGTTCAAGTCCCACCTGGACAACTTAGCAACTTAACAAGACTCTGTCTGAAAATAAAGTAAAAATGTAAAAAGGGGTGGTTGTGCAGCCCTGGGTTTAATTCCCATTACCTGGAATACTCAGTAAGTTATAATACTACCGTGAATCCCAGAGCTATGCCTAAAGAGCTGGAAACACAAAGTAATTCATTTACTCTTGGAAAATTAGGAAGGGTCCTGGGACGAGACAGCTGTGAGAATCACCTCAAAGGAGTTGGCTATGAAGAATGAGTAGAGGAACAGAGGGAACCATCCGTGAAAGCCCAGGGCTGAGGTAAGGAGGTGACACAAATGGGAACAGTGACCGTATCAGGGCACTCGAGGGGAGCAGGGATCTGCACGGGGAGGTGTGGTTGAGGCTGGACCTGGAACAGCACAGGATCAGGTGGGAAGGACTTTGTGAGGTCTCGGAGGAGGCTGATGTTCCTTCGGAGGCCACCAGGAGGCGCCAGAGGTCAGGATGAGAACTTGTTCAGCAGCTTCACTGGGGAAAATGGCCCTGGAGTGGGATTAAGGATGATGTGGCTATGACAATAAAGAGCTTATAGAGAAATAAAGAAGACTGAATGAGACCCATAAAGACAATTTATCCCCTTTCTGTAGCACTCCTCTTGGCTGATACTAGAATTAGTGTGTGCGTTTGTCAGTTCGCCCCAATAAATTGTGAGGTCTTCGTGGTACTAAAAGCCGCATAAATGTGTTGGCTAAAGCAGGCCTCCTCAGCTTGGAAGCTGCTGAGGTTGTGGGCTGATGATTCCTGGCTGTGGGGGTGCCCCGTGCATTTCAGGGTGTTCAGCATCTCGGACCCCTACCCACTACATCCCCATCTCAACTTGTGAGAAGCAAAAGTCTCCTGACAGTGCCACCTGGTCCCGGGGCACCAAAGTCACCCTCTGATAAAGAACCACTGGACTAAAGTATGGAGTCACAGGCCTCTACCAAAGTCCAAATGCTGGCTCTGCCACCTCTCAGAGGGATGGCCTTGAGCAGACGTTTCCCTCTCCGTGCCTCTCTTTCCTCACCTCATCATCACTGTGAGGATTAAATACTCTGCTACATGAGAATCAACAAGGTAAATCTCCATACAAGCTCAGGCAGGCTGTGCATGCCTGTAACCCCAATTCTTGGGAGGCTGAAGCAGGAAATGACTGTGAGTTCAAAACCACCCTGGGCTAGATAGTGAGTTCAGGCCAGAGTGAACTATATAGTGAGATCCTGTCTCAAAAAACAAACAAAAAACTACTCGGTGTATACCAGCTATGGGTGGCATTATATTTAAAGGAAATAAGACAGCCCAGAGCTCAACGAACACCACCTACCATTGCTTCTATTATTCATATCTGTAGCAAACTCCCAGCACCTAGATGCACACTGCAAATGCCTGCTAAAAGAAAGTGAGTAGACGGACACACAAAAGGGGAAGGAGGTTGCCTAGTTTCTAAAATGTGACCTTGCCAATGCTGGCATTTTCTCATCCACAACATAAAAACCATATTCCCAATCCAAGAGCAACCACATACCTAATTCAAGAATAAGCGCACTCCCAACCCAAGAATGTCCCGAAGTAGTGTCTCTCCCTTTCTCTCTTCTCCCCATCCCCAATTCCACCTCCATCCCTCTTGAGGGAACAGGGAGTGAACCCAAGAAACACTGAACTACATCTCTAACCCTTTTTCACTTTTTATTTTGAGAGAAATAGACCATCATTACGCTTCCCAGTTTGACCTTGATTTTGGGACCCTCCTGCCTCACCCTCCCAAGCAGCTGAGATTACAGATGGACACCGTCATGCCCAGCCTGATAATTTTCTTTTTAAAGGTTGTCAGGCCATAAAATTCAGGCTACCCCCATTCCTTTTTGAGGAAACTAAGCATGCCCCATTCCTAAAGACCCTGAGAAGTCCTAGGGACTAATTTCAAACTCTGAGAAATCAGGGACCAAGTCCAACTCACCCCAGTATTCCCAATACTCGCATAATGCTGAGCCAAGGGGACACTCAGGAACAACAACTGAATCAATAAAATTAGCATCAGCACAGATGAACTTGTTCACGAAGGAGCCGCTTTGGCGGTGTTCACTCCAGGCATTTCGGAAGACTGACGCATCCTGGGGTGGGGAAGTGAAGGTGACAGACTGAAACCATGAGGGTGGCCACTGGCACACTGCTGGCCTCTGTGATTCACGAGAACTTCAACTTTGGTTAAAATTAATTGAGAATGTTTCATTTTCAACTCCAAAATGAGCCCTAAGAGATGAAAAAGACAATACATTCTACAGGATCATTGGCCAAAGGACTCTGTCTTGTAAAAAAGAAATATGACAAACTATGGTGTCATTGTGCATGCGATGAAGTGGTGAAACCATCACCCACTGAGGTGGTATCAGTCTCCTCCTCACATCAAAAGGTCTTTTGCTGCAAAGCTCTGAGCTCCTTCAGCCCAGAAGGCTGAATTTCTTTCAAATTATAATGCTGTCAGCAATCACAGAAGTGGGCAATTCTGTTCAATGGTCAAGTTGAGAAAATTCCCTATTGCAAACTAGGTTCTGGGTTTGTTTGTTTGCCTCCTCCTCCTCCACCTTCTTCTTCTTCTTCTTCTCCTTCTTCAGTACTAGGGATTATGTATTGAATCCAGGACCCTCACATTAAAGCTACATGCCCACTCCCTTTTTTTTCCAAGTTAATAACAGTATTTTATTGCTTAACCAAACTCTCTTTAGAGTAAGCTAGTTATTGCATAATATAAAAACAATAGCCTCCTATTCAAAATGAATCACTCTAGATTTAGCAAGTCTTACTTTTATAAACAAATGACATGTTTAGATGCATTTTATATCCATTTTCATACCTTTTTATTCTTCCCTACTAAAGTGATGATGATTCAGTCACAGTTTCCATAGAGTAAGTATTGTCATTGTGCCTTTTTTTTTATTTTTTATTTTGAGACAGTGTCTCATTAAGTCATTATGTTGCCCAAGCTGGAACTCAAACATGCAATTCTCCTGCCTCAGCCTCCCAGAGTTCTGGGATTACAGGCATAAGGAACCACTCCTGGCTCAGGTTCTGATTTTTCAAGTAAATATTTAGACTGATATCCATCTCATTTGCATCTAAATTTCCATCTGGTTGAATAGTAAGTAAAATAAATCACTGTAGAAAATTATATTCCAGAGGCACGAAACACTACAACAGAAATGACAGAAGCAGAGTTGAAATGAGACCTTTATACCTGCAGGAGGCCATTCTCTGTCAGATACACATATAGGTACTTCGCAGTCTTCTAATTCGTTCATCTAAGAGGTGGGGCCTGTTGCTATGGTGTACACTGTACCTAGTATCATGTGCTCGCAGGTGGAGTTTTAGCAGGTGATTGATGGGGGCAGTACAGATGACTTGCTGTTAGGAAGCAGGACCTGGTCAGAAGAGGCAGGTACCAGGGCCATGGCCTGGAAGGGTGCATCTCCCTCTCTCAATCTTCCATACACTCTCTGCTTCCTGACTGCCATAACCTGAGCAGACCAAATGCTGTGAGCCAAAATAAATCTCTCCTCCTTTAAGTTTTGGTTGTCAGACTGATATTGTGTGCTGGCAATCAAACCCAGGGCCTGGAATATGCTAGGTAAGTGCTCTACCACTGAGCCGCACCCCAGGCCCCTTCCCATCTTATGGAAGAGCACTTTATAGTGCTAGGCCCAAGGCACACAGGTGGAAGGGAAATATCATTTGAGTCATAGTCTTACCCTCCCTGGCACCAGTTATCTGCAATAATGACCAATGCTACTTTTATTAAGGTAAGATGTAATACAGACTTCAGTTATCTACTTATGCTGTTAATATTGGACTTAGCTGTCTAGAATGCAAAATATAGGGAGAAAAACATCTCTCTCCCCCCAGGACATGTTAGATTCCATCTTACGCTTGACTCCCACTCCTAGAGCCCCACATGACACAAAAGGGAAGGGCAAGCATCATTTAGCAACTGATTGTTTCAAGTCTATGCCTTATCACTTTCTTACTTTCTCCATATATCCCACCCTTCAAAAAAGATTTAAATTAAAACAAACTGGAGACACCCGAGCCTCTGTCTGTGAGTCAGCACCATCCATGGACTATGGAGGGAGAAAACCAGGCCTCATCCTCACTGGGAGGTGATCCCCATCTGGAAACCAGTGCCACACATGGGCTGCTGCTGGAGTGGGGGCAGCCACACCCAAGACTCTCTGTGTGAGTCAGTGCCATCTGCGAACTGTGGTGGGAGAGAACCGGGCCTCACCATGAAGCAATCCCAGCAGGGAAACCATATCATTTTCATTGTTTTGTTGGGTTGGGTTTTATTCTCTTGTTTGATTATGTTAAATCTGATGGTATAAGCAGCTATTTGCAAGTTCGCAAGACATGTGGTAACCATTTTGGATTTACTATTGGTTTGTTTTGAAGTCCTTTATTGCATTCATTGTTTTCTTTTTATTGTTTCTATTCTATTCGTTCTGTTTGATTTTCACTGTGTCCAAAAGTATCTGCAGCTATTCTGAAGACAACAAAAGTCATTATGGTAACTATTGTTAGTTTCATAAGGTCTTGAAGTCCTGTATCACTTATACTGGTTTATTGATTGACTTTATTCTGTTTTATTTTCCTTGGTTTTATCCTCTTAAAAAAAAACCTGGAAACTTCTAGAATACAGACCAAATTTGCATAATTCTAATGAATCAAATCTGAACAATGGCCATAAGAGTAAATCCTCAACTCATACGTGGAGATCTCCTGGGAAACTGCTTAATCCCTGTGCAAACACTGGACTAGGAACTTCACCTAAAATATCTCAGTGAAACTCTAGCTTAACTTGAAAAACAAATATCAGTCCCCATTTTGCAGAGGGGAAGAGACTGAGTTTTAGAGTGGTTTGATGTCTCACCCAAAGTTATGCATTAGTAAAAGATACAGGAACAATTCCAAACCATGTTTGTATTTCCAAAACATCCAGGTCCTGCTGCCTTAGATATCTGAAGGTAGATTCACTGGATAATGTCCCTGAAGCCCCAGTTAAAAAAAAAAAAAAAAGTTTTTTAGTCCCACGTCGTCACAACAGCTAGAAATATTACAAATGTTACTAAACTTAAGGTATTGCTAGCTGAGCTCTGTGACCAATTAAATAGCTGTTTCTTCCATTCTGAGCTATATGTCAAGCCTGTTGATGAGACTGGCAGATCAGCAGATCAGCAGAGGGATGACAGGAATAATAACTCTGAGGCTTAATGCTGAGACTCTAACGGGAGGACAAAGGACACATAATCGCACTTAAATGTGGGTGAGGCTCAGATCAGGCCAACACTTGTAACTGTATTAGCAGCACATTTCTAGTATTCTTCCAATTGATCATAATGTGATATGTAAAAAAAATTTTTTTAAATACTATTGCATATTAATACAGATCAAGTAGGGACATAAAACCTCTCCGTGGGTTTTATTTCTTTTGAGTACCAGCACATCTTGCCATATTCAAGCAAAATCTCTCCAAATAATGCTTGCTCATGAAAGACTAATCATAATGCATCAGTTGCTACAAGCTATTTCTTGTTCCAGTTGAAAATTTTCAAGACACCCTAGGTGGACCATATCTGCCAAGGCTTTTACGAGGCCACTGCTGCTTTCTGGGGTACTCATCCCAAACTGTGGAGGTGAGAATGGTGTTGGAGATGTGCCAATGCCTAAATCTTCATCTGAATACTTGAATCAGAGCTTAAAATTCATCTGTTAGTTCAATGAACTGTTTTTGAGCAATGGTTTTGCATCTCAATCACTGTCCCTGGGATTAGAACAGAGAAAAACATAAACTAATTCATAACCAAAATGGGTAAAATTATGTCCCCAAAAAGATAAGTTCAAGTATTAAATCCCCCACCCTTATGCCTCTGCCCTTATTTGAAAATAATGTCTTTACAGATATAATCCCATTAAAATGAGTTCATACTACATTTGAGTGGGCCCTAAATCCAAGGGCTGGCTGGGCGCGGTGGCGCACACCTTTAATCCTAGCACTCGGGAGGCTGAGGTAGGTGGGGCGTTCTGAGTTCAAAGCCAGCTTGGGCTACAATGTGAGCAAGGCTGGCCTGACATACATAGTGCAACCCTGCCTTGAAAAAAATTAGGCCAGGAGTTTGGCTTAGTGACTTAAGCGCCTGCTTGGCAGGTGCAAGGTTATGAGTTCGATTCCCAGTACCAACAACAAAAAAAGCAAACACATAAATAAACAAATAAATCCAAGGACTGGTGAATTCCCTCATAAGAAGACAGAAGTTTGAGCCAAGCATGGTGGTGTATGCCTGTAATCTAGCACTCTGTGAGGCTGAGGCAGGAAGATTGTCAAGTTCAAGCTCAATGTGGGCAACTTAACAATTTAGGTAGACCCTGTCTCAAAATAAAAATGTAAAAATGGGTTGGGGATGAAACTCAGTCCCCAGCACTGACAAAAAAGGGTGGTGAAGGAAGAGAAAGTGGTGCAGGGGGAGGGCACGAGGGAGGGAGGGGGAAGAGAAGGAAAAAGAAGAAAACATTTGGACACAGACCCATGGGGGATTAGGCGATGTGAAGACAAGAGTGGAGAGTGCGATAATATCTCTACAAGCCAAGGAATGTCAAGGATTGCTGACAGCCCCCTGAAGGAGGGGTGCTGCAAAGCATGTAAGGGGAGTGAGGTCTCGCGTGGGAAAGGGTGCACTGCAAAGTACGGGGAGTGGGATAACACGGGCTGTGCTGCAGTTGGTACGGGAAGGGCAGAGTGGGAGGTGCAGCAGGATACAGAAGCTGCTGGAACAAGGTAAGAACAGAGCTTTACCTGACCACACCCTGACACCACAGAGTGGGCAGCTTGAAAACGGGAATTGATTTCTTGCAGTGTGGGAGGCTAGAAGTTCAAGATCAAGGCACTACCAAGGTAGGTTCCATTCTGAGGTTCCTGTCTTCGTTTACAAGCTGCTGCTGGCTGCTATGTGTTTTCCTGACCTCTTTCCCAGTTTGGAGAGGACCTGAGCTCCCTTCTCAAAGGGACATTAGCACAATCAGTACACAGTGCTGCCCTTATGACGTCATTTAACCTCCATCATTTACAAGAAATATAGCCACACTGAGGGGCGAAGTTTTCAACATATGAATAGGGATGGGGCACACATACACTCAGCCTATAACAGGGATTCTACCTCCAAGTCAGGCTTACTAACAACATTTCAATAGGTACAGGTGACTGCGAGACCCAGGTGAGGCTAGAGAAGTCTGATACTACCCATGCATCTCCCAAAGACCTTCTTCATATGTTAGGCACACTCAGGTCCAGATTTATAGATGTGACCTCTTAGAGATGCACACCCGACTATTTTAGTGCTAAAACATTTCTATTTTATACTCCAGTAACTGCAGAGTTTATGTCATTGGCATTGAGGTTAAACCTAATAATTTCAAGTTAAGTTTATCATAACCAACTGTAACAGGTCAATTGTAGTCTAATAAAGGCATTCTCCACCATGAATAAGCACAGAACTGGCTAAATAATTCCCCAGGCCCAATGCAAAATGAAAATAAGCAGTCCTGTGACAGTTAAAACTAATCATGCCAACCTGATAGACTTGGGAACCACCTGGTGCATTGGTGAAGAACATTTCTGGGTGTGTCTTGGTACATCGTGGAGACAGTGCCTCAGGGTCTGTATATGGTCCCTGACCCTGTCACTCTGGCACTGTTGCCTGCTCTACTTCGCAGCCACCAGGAACCAAGCAGCTTTGTCCCTCATGCCCTTCTGCCACGAAGTTCCTGCCTTGGAGCCAGCTAACCATGGGCCAAATCCACTTAAAACATGAGCCAAATTAATCCCCTTCTCCTTTAAATTTCAGATGTTAGATAATTTGTCCCAGCAACGGCCGCTGACTACTAAAAGTTCTTTGTCTCAAAAATTACTAAGAATTTCAGGTAGGTATGGAGGCAAATACCTGCAATCCTAGCTACTCAAGAGGGTAAGGCAGAAGAATCCCAAGTTCAAGGTCAGCCTGAACAACTTAGTGACTTAGTGGGAACCTGTCTCAAAAAGGAAAGAAATAAAATTTTGTTGTTGTTTTAAAGGGCTGGAGATGTAGCTCAGTGTGAATACCCTGGATTCATTCCCTAGTATGAAAATATTTTTAATTTAAAAATTAAAGACTGAGGATATAGCTCAGTGGTAAAGTACTTGCCTAGGATGCATGAGACCCCAGGTTCAATCCCAGTACTGGAAAAAAAAAAAAAAAGAATTCCAAGAGGGTGACTTCAGAGTATAAGACCAAGTGAGGGGGTCCCGTGTGATTGAGAAGGACCCTCCTTTACAGCTCTGTATGCATGCCATCACAAGGACCACTAAGTATGTTTGCCACATTTGACCTCATCACTATATTTCTTCTTTTGTCCTCCCTTCCTGGCTTCCCTGGGTTTGGGGAGGAAGAATGGCAGATGCTGTAATGCTCTGGTCCCCAGAGGCCTTTTAAATGAGATAGATACCTAGATATATAAATACTGCTTATATAAACAACGTGTATTTCAGTCACAACTTGATGAGTTTGAGCTAGTTCAGCCAAATAGGACAAATTTACTTGCATGCATTTTTCCTGTGAGACAGAAAAATAAACCACTCTGGGACCCCCCTTCCTTTAAGGGCTCAACTCTGAGCCCTGCTCATCAGATAAAGCTCTGTTCTTACCTTATTATGTAAAGGCACAATTATAGAATAGCAAACTTACAGATATTTTATAGCAAAATGAAAAATCAATCAGTGGCTTGTGATTATGCTCCTGCTGCTTGTTGCATAGTTAACTTGCTAAATTCAGTCAGCCTTGACTGTCTGCATACAGCTGCTTCTCTTTGATAATTTTCTAGGACAACTAGACTGTGTTCAGCTTTCCTTAGTTTTTTGTTGTTGTTTTGTTTTGGGGGGGCTTTTTTGTTTTGTTTTGGTTTGGTTTTTAGTTTTTGGTTTTTTTTGTTTGTTTGTTTGTTTGTTTTTTTGTCAGTATTGGGGATTGAATTCACAAACTCACACCTGCCAGGCCGGTGCTTAAACCACTGAGCCAAACTCCTGACCTTCAGCTTTCCTTAGTTAAAAGAACATATATTGTTACCAACTTGCTTCAAGGACTTCATGTTTGGGACACACTGGCCCAGTCAATGACCCTTTTAACTTTACTTGCTCTACTCAAGCCTCCTCCACTGATCCCCAGGATATTCCTGCATTATGGTAAACAATTCCTTTTAAGCAAATTTATTTAGAATTAGTTTGTCTGACAATATGTGACTTAAATCATGTAACCATCATGCAACAATCTTGTACTTCATCAATCTTGTACTTCCTGCTTGAAGATTGTATTTAAACTGCACTCCAAGCTGACTTGTGGCTGGTGATTTGAGACTGATTCCCAACAGACCACCAGCATTAGATCAATAAAAGTTGCCTTCTAGACTCCTTGGTGCAAAGAGCCTTCTATTCACTTTGATACTGGTTTTTCTGCAACAATTACAGTAGCTTCTATATCCTGCCACTCCTACTCCTCTTTCCTTTCTGTACTAGTCACCCCACAGCCACTGTTATCTCTCTCCATACTTTACAACATTCCAAGGACCTCACTCCCCATACATATCTTGCTACACCCCTTCTCCCCCTTCCCCTGAGAGTTGATTCACTGCCCCTTGTTACCTGACTCCCCTGTGCCATCTGAGGCAAGGCCAACTGATCTTTTTTTTTTTTTTCCAGC
>RJWM01010620.1:0-62861 GCA_004363535.1 Dasyprocta punctata
GCTACGTAGGGGTGAAAAACAGCTCAAAGAGCAAAAGTAACTGGGAAGGGAAAAGGCGGAAAGAGAAAAGGGAAGAGGAAAAGATATAAACCTGTATGTATGTATATGTAAGATAACTAAAATGAACACACTGTTGAATCTATTCGTTATTGAGAAAGAACAGTTAATACTCATATGATTAGATTAATTTTACATGTCTGTATCTATTAATGTAAGTAACCATTTTGAAGATAACGATATGTAATATTGCAACCATTGTCAAGTTTCTATCATCCGATTTTGTAAACCTGTAATGTTACTGTTGTGTATTTACTCTAGTCTTTTGTTTGTCTCTTTTGCTTGTTGTCTTCGTTTTATATGTCTTTTTTTCTGTTTTTTCTTCGCTTAAATAAAAAAAAAAGAGTTGTTTCAGGTTGCCTCAGCCTAATTTCTGAGAGATGTAGTCTAACTGCCTGAAAAGTTTGGGGAACATCTTTAGTTTACTAACAGAGAGATATAAGTAGATAGGTAAGTGGAGATTTTCTGTAGTCATGAGCCATTTTCCACTAAGGACTCTGGGTAGTCCACCAGAGAGTCTACCTGGCCGAGAATCCTGTTGTTCTTGGTATCTACTGGCCCACATAACTAGAGGTCATTCTCCAGAAAGGAATCCAGCTGTCTGTCTGGTCAGCATTCCACTGGCCATTGGCTTCAGTGGGGATTCATCAAAGAGATGCTGGGGAAATCTGTCCTCTGCTTTTAAGAATGGCAGCTGCTGTAAGAACAATGAATTAGCTGGCAGAGTAATCCCTTTCTGTCAAAGTTCTACAAGGGATAGTTAAAAGACTGAGCAAGATCCTTACCTGGGGCTTTATAAGTTTACATTAAAGGTTTTAAAGTCCACAACCTGAAAGTTTGGAGAGCCTCCTTAGTCTAAATGTGTTTTGGTCCCATAAGTGTGCTGGTTTTGGAAATAGCTCCTGGTTTCACACAGAATTTGTTTCTTTCCACTGTGTCTCAGGTTTAGTCTCCTAAGGGAGACTTGCTCAGAACACAAAGCCAAGGCATGACTTTTATGTGTGTTCTCCTGGATGGGCAAAATTCCGATGTCTCATCTGACCCAGATGGGGTATGTGTCCCTTATCTAAGATGACTTCCCTGTCTTTGGCATTGGCAAACACTCATTTTCTATGGAGTTAACTTTATAGGTCAAAAAGGTTGGAACAGTCTAGAGTTCTTTCTAATTTTGCATGCTCCTAAAAAGGAAAGTACAAAATGGGGGAAAAGATTAGAAGTAAAGCCAAAGAAAGGAAACTGAAGCAGAACAGGCTTGACATTTCCACTAGAGTGCAGAGAAGGATCAGAGCCAGTCTGTCTCAGTGAAACCTGTCCTCCAATTCTTAAGAACAACCATCAGCCTGGTGCTGTTTAAATGAGGGAAAGAGTCCCATGTTTTATTACAGGCTTGTATATTTTCTAAATCTGAGCTAGATTTTCTTTAAGGCCCATTTTATAGAAGTTTATATTAAAAGTCTACCAGAAGTGCTCTGTCATTATTCTCTGTAGCACTATTGTCTAAATAAAGTCAAGCAAGGAGTACCACTAAATGTAGTAACTAATTTAAATGCAACATGTATAAGAACAAAACCTTATAAACATCCCATATTTTAACTTAGATTTATCATTATTTTAACAAAAGTATATAAGAGACAAAGCAATTATAAACAATGGACAAAGACAAATCACAAGCAATAATAAGCAATGGGCAAAGAAAAAGCAAAATTTGTAACCTAATGAATACCAGTCCAGGGTCTGTGAAAGAAAAGCAAACTCTTACCTCTGTCCAATGATCTTGGTGAAAGACCTTCAAATGATATAGGGGAATGAAACTCCCAAACTACTATGTGTCTGGTATGAGTTCATGTTCTCTAAAATCAAAGAATGAATTTAAGGAACAACAGAGGTCAAGAGCAGAATATATTTATTGAGAGAAAGAAAACTTCTGTCTGAGAGAGAGATAGAAAGGGTCCCTAGTGGGTTGCCCAGTCCCTTAATTTTAAAATGTAATATCTAATGGATAACAGATTTTCAGTGGAGTGGGGCATATTCATATATATATATATATATATATATATATATATATATATATATATATGATGCATCTAGATTTCATAAGTACTACTCTGAAAAATATGCAATTCATGATGTTTCTTGCTGATAGTCTCTGAACTATTTCCCTGAGTATCTGTCATTTGAGGCACTAGAAAGATGGCATCGTCAGGTTAAAAAAGTCAGGAAAAGACATCCTGAATATGGAGAATAACTGGCACAGATGCAGTGCAACTTTCTTCCTTTGGAAGCAATGAGCAATTTGGTACAGTTCAAGTGAGGAGTGCTTGAGGGAACAATGAGAGATGAGTCTGGAAAGGCAGTCTCCAGCAGTGAGGTGTCATTGACAAGTTCTAAGCAAAGAAATGATATTATCAGAATTTCATTTTACACAGTTTATTCTAGCAGTAGTATGAAGGGTGTAACTAAGAAGATCTGGGCTGGAGTCAGAAAGACCAGTCAGGATGTTATTGGAAATGGGAGAGGTGAGTGGAAGGGTAAATGTCTATTATATGTTGCAGCACAATAAAAAAACAGTCAAGCTATCTATCATCTCTTCTGTACAAAGGATAATTAATAAAATTGTAGAAGGGAAATTGTATGAAATGATCTGTTGTAAACTATTTGTCATAATATCAAATTATTGTGAACTGCTCTATGAAAAATAGGAACCCTTTTGTTATACAGGCCACTTCTTTATAATGACATTCTTTTTAATGTTATATATTTAAATCTAGTTTTTCTTTCTTTTTTTCAGCAGTTAGGAGAACTCAGTTCCATCAACTAGTAAATTACAGTGTATATGGAAATTGAGTATTTTGCTCTCTTTATGCCTATCCCCAGATCCATCCTTTCTTCTGTGTAAGTAGGAACTTAATTACTTTTCAGTGTTTTATGTACTGATTTGAAACACTCCTAACTCTCACTTAGTTCTTAATAACATTGGGATTTTGGAACTAAGAAATGAAAAACTTCTGATGACTTCACTCCTGTGAATATATTGGACGGGTAATCTCGTGCTTTTTAGATAATCAGCACTGGATGAACAGAACAGAGGCTTTAATGGTCAAATTTGGGCTCAGTTTTAAATCTGCCACTTAGTGCCAGTGGGTATCTTAACCACCACCTCACTAAGGAAGTCTCAAAAGTAAAATAAGTTGCTGTAGGGGAAGAGCCTGGGACATTGCTTTAAGATTTCGTTAATAGGAAGTACATTTCCCTCCAGGTGCCTAGTCAGTCTCCCAACTCCTCATACACCGTCTTCTTCTAGTCCACATTCACCCTTTCTCTTTTCATATCAGCACTACGTTTTGGCACATATTTGAACAATGGACCAAATATTTTTACTCTTTTATATTTATTTACAGAAAATATTTTTCCATGCCATTCTTTGTCTTTCATGTTGCTTTAGTCAAGTTGTTCTCACCCTTAAACAGCACAGCAGGTATTTATGTCTGCTCCTCCCCATCAGAACTTCTAGTATTTTCTCTCACAAGATTTTGTTAAAGTTTGTCTTTTAATCGACACTAAGATTAGTTATGAAAAGTAATTCAATAGCAATCATTTTTCAGCTATTCCCTTTAACATATGCTTTGCTCCATGCTTCTCCCAATTAAGCAGTTCATCCATGATGTGGCCACAGGGTCCCCTTTTACTCTTCTCAAGATTTTTCTTTGTCTTCTAAAATTCTGAAATTCTGGTTTTCTCACATCAAGGAAGAAATTGCAGTAAAATCTTGATTCTCAAGGATTTGCAGCATAGGGCACACTATTTTCTTTTTACTGGACATTAATACTTTGAATTCAATCTTCTGTTCCTGAACTTTTATGGAAGATTCATCATTTTATGGTCTTTCTTCATTTTCCACATATCAAACTGTTCTTGGTCTGAAATCCTGCCATTTGTGATCTGGCTCTGTTAATCTTTAATACAATTAAAAATCATCCTTGCTTATTCTTCCTACTTGACTATCTTGGTTAGGTGAACTTGCTTGTATTAAAAAGAATGGCTTGCTACACTTTTGATATCTTTATTGTAGGGAATTTCTTTGAAAGTACATATTTATTTCAAGATACTTTTATTTTGTTTCTTTATGCAGTGAACAAGGATAATCACTGCGGGTAATTTCTCCTCTGTACCTTCAAATCAATTTAGAACATCAGTCAGACTTGAAATCACTTAGAAAGTTGAGATCATATCAGTAATTCAAAGCATCCACATTCTTTGCTGCCAGAGTTGATTGGGATGTTACCAATATTATCCCTGTGCTTCCAGTCTTCAGCAAAAGATCACCTCCCAAAAGCACTGAATTATAATCAGAGAACAGAATACAGACATCAGTATTATATCAACATCTCTGTGATATAGTCTGATCACATCTGTGGCTTTACCATTTTCAGTTATTCCAATCAAATGGGATAAATACATTCATAATACTCATGCTCTGAACCATGAGCTGTTTTGGTTCACATCCTAGAGCAAAAACAGATAAAATGCCAGGTACCAATTCAATTGGTTTTAACAGATATTTATTGAGTGTCTTCTGTGTGCCTCTAACTAGATACATGGATACCGTCTAATTTCTAGACTATATCTTAGCAGCTCTAGGTTTTATAGTTGAGGAAACTGAAGTCTATGCATCCTCTTATCTACTTCATAAGTATTAAGTATATATATGGACTTCAGTTTCCTCAGCTAAAAAGTCTAGAACTGTTGAAAGTTCAAACACTTCTGAAAAGTCAATGCAAACCTTGTCTACACCTTTGATTCAACAATAATGAGCTCACTCTTGCTTCTCTTTCTCATGTGCCTATTTTTTCTTTTACCATGAGGCCCTCACTAGAAACAGAGCAAATGCTGGTGCCATGCTCTTGGACCTCCAGAAGCATGCACCAAAACAAACCTTTTTTCTTTGTAAATTATTCAACCTTAGGTATTGTTTTATAGTCCCAGAAAATGGGCTATGAAACTTGCATCTTTATTTCTTCATACCCCATCGCACACCACCCATAATGACCCATAGATATGCATATCCATTTTAACTGGTTTTTTACCAAAATAAAGGGAATAGTTTCCAGGTATAAGTGCATGAGTTTTGTTTTGCAATGTTTTGAAGGAAGAAAAATTCTGGTTAGGAAAGGGGACACTAGGAGATCTACAATGGTAGATCCTTAGGGACAAAATGAGCTCTGTTTATACTAGGTCTTATGGATCGGTTTTGAGAAACTGAAAACAAAACACAGTCCTGTAACCCAGAGACAATGTCCTTGACATGGACACTGATCTCATCATTGTGGTTTATAATAGCAATAAGGTTGTTACAGAATATTTTAAGAGGAGGGGCTATAGACAAATGAGAGTAGGAGAGGAAGAATACAACAGATACCACCCATGAGAGTAACTTATAGGCAGATTCGTAGACTCATAAAAAGCATTTCTGTGAGGACTCTCAGAAATAAATGGTGAACATTTGCAGGCTGTGGGGCTGAAACCTTGTTCCTACACAGTTGGAAGTTACTAAATCAATGAACAACTGGGTTACAGTTGGTAACACTTTTCCTCATGCTAGCATAAAAACATAAGACATAAAGAGCTACCAGTCAATATTGTGACACTCTTAACCTCAGAAATAATTCAGATTTCTAAGCACATCTCCATAAATGGAAAATGAAAATTAACTCTCCAACCTATTCTTATAGGACCATGTCACTCCCACCTCACTCATGCTCACATGTCTGTTCTTATATGATCTAAAAACAGATGCCAAAGGTCACACTGTATGCATCTTTATATTCCTCACTCCTACCTCACCAAGTACAAAGTGCACTTGCTCTAGTTTGTGTTACAAAGTTAGACCTTCTCATTATGATCTATTGTCTGAAGTAAAAATAATCTTTCATCATACAGTTACTCAGTTTGTTTTCAGTTTTCTCCAAAGCACCCTTTAATTCCTACAATTGCTACTTTCTTTTTCTTTTTTGAAGTCTCTCCATTTTCTTTATACATTCTACCCATCACCTTTCTAGGAAATACCTAGTAAACAAATTCTTTGGGGAATAAAACATGAGATTAATATCTCCAGGGAATATACATTTGAATAAAGAACAATCTCCCAGCAATAGTAGCTAATTTCCCTGTTGAAATTTGATACTTCAGCAAAAAGTCTTGAAAGTTTATACAGTAGTCACTCCTTTATCTACAATTTTGTACTCTGTAATTCTGGGATCTGAAAATATTAAATGGAAAGTTACAGAAATAAAAAGTTAAGTCTTAAATTCCACATTATTTTGAGTAATATTGTTATAGTCAGGAGTTGCAAGGAGAATAATTACATACTAGACACGTAATTTATAATATAATTTAAAATGGTCACCCAAGGGATCAAATACAAAAAAAGCACAGGAAATCTGCCCACAATATTAAAGACCTAGAAAATCCAGCTGAAGGCCTAGATCCCATGGCAATAACCTGCATGAGTTCAGCTGAAAATCTAGAACCCATGACAATGACTCATGCAAGTCTATTTCATGGATCTGCATTGGGAAGGCCCAAAGGTCAGTGGTGGAAGCTAGAAAGTCTGTGCCAGTAGGGTGAAGGATCTGCACTAGCAGGCTGAAAGTTCTGTACTGGAGTCAAGAAGCAATGCTCAAAATGAGGACCAGGGCTCCCCAAAAAGTAAAAACCACAGCCATCCCCAGTGACAATGAAGTCCCAAGTTCCTCCAAAAATGAGAACAGCCAAATGCATATCAGGAAGAAAGTGTGACAAACTTCTCCAGGAGATTGAACAGCACACATCTTCCCCTCTAGAGCCAGGAAGCGATGCTCAAAGTAAGGATCAAAGCTCCCCCAAAGTGAACCACAGCCATCCTCAGCAACATGGTCCCAAGCTCCTCTAATGTTAACAGCTGAGTTCATATCAGGGAAGCCAGAATGACAAGCTCTTCCAGGAGAACCAGCAACTCCAAACAATAACAACGTTCAGAAGAACCCACAACACTACTCTTCATCTCCAATTCTCCTTTTTATGCTGGCAACAGTCCTCAGGTGGGCCATGCACACTTAGTACCATGCTGATTCAGTTCAGCTGGTGTTTAAATTGACCATCAGTTACCAATCCACTACAAGTATGATGAAATCTCATATCATCCCTCACAAGGTATGAATTATCTCTTTGACTAGTGTCTCTACACTATATATGTTACCTGCCAATTAGTCACTTAGAAACCAACTCCTTTATCAGATGTACTGTCATGGTATTACAGTGCGTGTCTTCAACTAACTTTATGTGGTTGGCTAATACTTTGTCAAAATGCCTACACCACTCATCTTGCTTTGTCTTGCTTAATTGTGTCATCTCACATCATTACAGGAGGGGTTACATACAGTACAATTTTGGAGACAGATACTGTATTTACATTACTTTCATTTTAGCGTGCTGTCAGAATTATTCTATTTTACAATACTTATTGTTTTTAATCTCTTAATGAGCCTGATAAATTAAACTTTATCATAGGTATGCATGTATGTGAAAAAACATAGTATATACAGAGCTTAGTCCATTCAGTCTCAGGCATCCACTGGGGATCTTGCAATGTATGCCCTAAGGATAAGAGGAAACTACTGGATAAAAGGCAGGGACTTCATGCAAATCTTACCACTTAGCAATTGAATACTTTAGAGTTGATCAGGCCTTTTCATGTTGTTAAAGCCTTAGGGCTTCAAATCCACATATCCCACTCTTGTTCTGTATCTTACCATGAATTTAATTTCCTTACACATCTTTGCCATCTTTCTTCAGAAAGAGAAGCATTTTTTTTTTGTTAGTACTGGGTATTGAACTCACAACCTCATGCCTGCCAAGCAGGCACTTAAGTCAATGAGCCAAACTCCCAGCCTTGAGAAGCATTTTTTAATGACCACAATAAAATCTGAATTATTCTGCACCTAGTTGTTTCCTAGACAAAGGGAATAAAAATATATCTCATGTATTAGTCAGTTTTCCATCACTATAACACAATATATGAGATTATCAATTTATAGAAAGGACAAGTTTATTTTGCCTCATGGTTTTGTAGGTTCAGTCCAGGATCAACTGGCTCTAATGCTTTAGAGCTTGTGGTGAGGTAGTACACCACTGCAGAAGTAAATGGTGAATGAAAGTTGCTTATATCATGGCCAGGAAGCAAAAGAGACCAAAGAAGGTGATCCAAGATTGATTCCACAATCCTCTTCAAGGGCATGTCTCCAATAATCTAGAACTCCCATTAGATCACACCTTTTTAATAGCACAATGCTTCCCTATGGTACAGCCCTGGAGACTAAGCCCCTACCACATGGATCTCTGGAAGACATTCAAGTTCCAAATTGTAGCATCATGTTAGATTACAGGAAATTGATTTTCTTCTTGTCTAGGGAATGACTTTCCTTGTTACCTTTATATAATCATTAATATATCTTCAGTAACTGTACATCTAGGGCTCAATTTACTTGAAAACTTTGATATGCCTTTATTGATCTAATTTTTGAAATCATGATGAAACATCTCTTGATAATTAGCAAAAAACTGCCTTCACACTGTTCTGAAATCATAACAAATTGGCTGGGAAAGGGTCATCATCAAAAAAAGGGATTGTTTTGAATGTAGTTAGCAATAATGAGGACAGGACCTTAGTGGATAAGCCTAAATTATGCTGTTTTGTTCTTCAAATACAGTGAGGTTAATACTGATTCACAGGAATTGCACATTAGTAAATAGAAGTAGGTTAAAGTAATTAATCCTATGTCTTGCAGCTCCAACATTTTTTCCCTTAAGAGAAATTACCAAGGCTCATGGAAAATAACAATAAGGTATAGTGATAAAGTGGTTCAGTTCTTTCTGATCGGGGACCTGTTATTTGTTTCAGCGTATGTTAGTCTGCTGAGAACAAAGCATGACTTTTAAGCAAAACAGCAAGAATACTTTTGCTATAACCCCATATCCTTCCCAGTCACAGATATGGAAAATGCTTTCAGAAATATAAAGTCTCATTTTTAAAGCAACTCACTGGAACTATTCAAGAAACAATTAGATGCTATCCTGGGAGGGGGAAGCCTCAATAAAATGAGTGGGTGATTTCTCTTAGATTATTTCCTATTTGTGTTTCTATGCATAATGAAATGGAAGAATGAGAAAGAAGTTCTACCCCATTATTACTTTTTTTCTGCAGTAACTTTAAAGTAGCTTTTTTTTTTAATTGCAATGTCATTTAGCCTCCTGGGAAAAAATTATGTTTAGGAATCTTACCCTTATCATGTTAATCTTGGAACTAAATACGTCATCCATTTATATCAGAGAATACACCAAAGCAACCCTCATATTCATTCATAGAAGAACAACAAAAAGATGGCTCCACAACTGCATGCTTTGCCAGCAGAGTACTATTCATAGTTCTTTAGGGCAAATATAGTGTTCATTTTGTGCCAGATATGGTGCTATGTGAATTCATTAAATACTGTCATCTCAACATAGGAGCCAAGACATCTCCATTTTAAGTGGGAGATAGCTAAAACTCAAAGAGATTAACATATTCGGTCCAATAAGTGCTAGAGCTAGTGCAAAGTGGTTTCAAAGCCTGTAGAGTTCCATATATTCCATATACTAAGCTGCTCTCAGTACAACTTCACCTTTATGTAACAGGATTCTGAAACACATAAAGCAAAGCATATTCCAATCTGTGGGTACTAGAGTTAACGGTCTTGGTTTAACAATGATTAAGAACCCCAGTTTATGTCTTTGGCATGTAGAAAGCCAATTTTTTCAACACCACTTGTTAAAGAGGCTGTCTTTCTTCCAGTGAACATGTTTGGCCCCTTTGTCAAAGATAAGGCGGCTAAGTGTGTTTGTAGTTGTGTCTGTATCTTCTGTTCTGTTCTATTGATCCTTAGGTATGTTTTTTGTTGTTGTTATTGTTTGTTTGTTTATTTTTGCCAGTACCATGCTGATTTTATTATAGCAGCTTTGTGGTATAATTTCAAGACTTAGATTATGATGCCTGCTGCTTTGCCTTTCTTGCTTAGGATTGGCTCTGCTATTCTAGGTCTCTTACAGTTCCACATGAATTTTAGGAATGTATTCTCTAGATCTGTGAAGTATGCTAATGGTATTTTGATTGGGATTGCATTAAATCTGTCTAACAGTTTTGGGAGTATGACAATCTTCACAATGTTGATTCTTCCTATCCATGTGTAAGGGATATCTTTCCATTTGCTGAATTCCTCTTCAATTTCTTACTAGACCCATGCTCATCTTCATGCACTAAACTAAAGTCAAAATGGATCATAGATCTAAATATTAAGACAGAAACAGTAAACTTACTGGAAGACAAAGGAGGTAGAAATCTCTAGGACGTAGGGGTAGGTATAGTTCATGAACAAAAACCAAACTGCACATGAATTACTTCAAAAAATTAACAACTGGAATCTCATCTTATTGAAAGGTTTCTGCACATTGAAAGAACTCATCAACACAGTGAAAAGAAAACTCACAGACTGGGAGATTTTAGCCAACTGGCCCTCAGACAAAGGACTTTTATATAGAATGTATAAAGAATTGAAAAAAATCAGGCCCCCAAATTTAGACCCAATCCAAAAATTGGCATCTGAGATGAATCCACAATTCTCAGATGAAGAAATACAATGCAAATAAATATATGAAAAAGTGTTCAACATCATTGATCATTTGAGAAATGCAAATTAAAACAGCACTGAGTTATCTCAATCCAGAAAGAATGGCCAACCTCAAGTATTTAAACAATAACAAATGTTGGTGGGACTGTGGGCAAAAAGGAACCCTTCTCCATTGTTGGTGGGAGTGTATACTGATACAACCACTGTGGAAATCAGTATGGAGTTTCCTCAAAAAACTGCAATTAGAGGTTGCATTCAACCCACCTATTTTCCTTCTGGCTATTTTCCCAGAAGAATTGAAAACATCATACCACAGTGATATATGTGCACTCATGTTTGTACCTGCACAATTTGTAATAACCAGATCTTGGAAGCAACTCAAATGCCCACCGACTGAGGAGTGGATAAAAAAAGATGTGATATTTTTATTCAATGGAATATTACTCAGTAATAAAGAATGATAAACTTGTGGTTTTTATAGGTAAATGGATGCAACTAGAAACCATACTCACAGGTGAAATAAATCAGATTTGCATGTGTAAACACCACATTGTCTCGCTAGTGTAAGAAAGTGAAAGAGTAAACAAGATTCAAAGGTTTTAATAGATATAGTAAAATGGAAAGAAACTGCTGAAAGGAAAATTATATTGTTTAATCAATCTTGCATGCCTGTATCTGGTAGCCTGAGCAATTACTTTCAGGATAACAGTATGCAATATCACAACCATTGTTAAATTCCTGTCATCTTGTTTTGAAATCCTATATCGTCATTGTCTTTTGCTGTTGTTGCCATCATTTTGCTTTTGTTGTCATTTTTTAATTGTTTGCTTCTTGATTTTTGTTTTTTTCTCTTTAAAATTAAAAAAAATAAGAAGGAGGAGGAGGAGGAGAAGAAGAACTCCACTCAGCTATGTTACAGTTAAGTTAAAATATACTAGTCTTCAAAACACAGACAGATTTACTCATTGACTCAGCAGCAGATTGTAAGCCTATGAGCCCTTGGTTCTCCTCAAAGCTCTCTTTGAACATAAATATGACCTCGATCTTACTAATGAACCATGTTTGTCTCAGTTTTCTCACCTGACATGTAGACATGAAGACTTGAAATACTTGGAAACATCCCCAGGTGATGGAACATTTCAAAATCTTAAACTTTCATAGTTAATTTACAGCACATAGCTTTGTAAGGAATTAAGTATGTGTGAAATGATGTATCAGTCTTTGCCCCTAGTTTCTGGCACAAAGCTCCTAAAGCCTTTGTAATTTTCTGAATGACAGGATCATGTTTTACTCTAATGAGGCATCTTTGTTGGCTCCTGGACATGAGCTGATCACCAGAAAGCCTAAGCCATGATTAGAAGCTTGGAACTTTCAGCCTTACCTTCTCTCCATTCTCCATACAAGGAAGAGTGTCTGAAAATGGAGTTAGTAATTGTTCCATGCCTACATAATAAAATATCCATAAAAATCACAAAAATATGGATTTAGAGAAGCTTCCAGGTTGTGAACAAAACCAAATCAAAATGCCAAGAGAGTGGCAGCTCTTCAACTCTACAGAGGCATAAATTCAGAAGTTCCTTGTACTCAAGACTCTTCCATGTATTATCCTGTATATTTCTTCATCAGGCTGTTAATTTACATTCTTTTAAGTATTCTTTGTAACAAATTAGCAATAGTATATATTCCTAGTTTCTGTGAACTAAAGCAAATTAAATCTGGAAAGAAGCTGTAGAAACTTCCAATTTTTGCAAATTCAGACTGAAGTTATAGGTAACCTGGGAACCTACTATATGTGATGAGTTTCTGAAGTACACAAGGGAGCCTTATGGGACTAAATGCTTAACCTAAGGCATCTGTGCTAACTTTGTTAATGTCAGAGTTGAAATAAATTGCAGGATATCTCACTACTGTCAGCACTGCTTGGTGTGGGGGAAAATGCGCATGTAATCATATATATATTCTGTGTAGAGTGTTAAGAGTATGTAAAGGAAAAAAAATGTTTTGCACTTATAGCACTCTTACGTAGAAACATGAAGCAAAGGACAAGAAATACTATTTCCCTTTACAAAAAAGATTCTTTTATCAAATTTTTTCTCTGCTAAAATCATGTCACCCTGATAGAGCATTGAAATAATGGAAAGGTCTGTTATTTTTAGGAAAACCTTTTAAATTTTATTTGTTGTTGAATGTAGTCAAAATAATATAGTTTTAATAAATATAGACCTAATAAAAGAGCATTCGCTTGAGCTTATGAATCTTTAAACTTATTTTTATAGCAATTAATGATAAATCTTAGATGATTTATCATCAAACCAGCATGGCTTCATAACACAGGTATTTTGGAAATTCACAAATTCTTTAATACAAAAATTTATGTTAGTCTCTGTAATTTGGAAATTTGCAAGTCACCAGCAAGTGGAATAAGATAACAAAAATACATGGTCTGTAGTCTTACCCCCCATATTCCTTCCATCTTCATGAGATCTCAATAAATTTGTCTATAACAAAATATAGACTATAAGTACAGTGAAATTTTAAAAAGGTGTAGAACTATTATCTAAAATGGATTGTGTAGATTTTATACTACCATTTTCCTTTCAAGTATTTTGTCCCTACCATGTTATTTTAAAGGGGGAAGGGAGGGAGAGAGAGAGAGAGAGAGAGAGAGAGAGAGAGAGAGAGAGAGACCAACAGACAGACTGAGAGAAAAATGAACAAGAGGAAAATAAAACAAATCAAAAAAACATTAAAATGCCAAAAAAGAGTACAAAAATAAAAAAGAACCCCCACACACCCCTTGCCAAACCAATTAAGAACAAAAAAGAATGTGAGTCCAAAAAAGTTCTTCTGTCTTTTAAATTAATTGTTCCTTTCTAGGGTCTGCAGGCTTGGAATCTAGTATGCCATCTGTTTTCTGAAATTTTGTTGGTTGTCTACCTCCCTACTCTAAGGGCTCCTCTATAGCACCCAGGCTATGGCAATTGTCCAAGCCAAAGTGTGCCCTTGCTCGTATTGGTTGATAGGGAAAAAAGCAGACTACTGGTCTCTGTTTTGGATGTACAAAGCTGGTTGGGGATTCAATCAGACCACTGGATTTATTGCCATAATTTTCAGGCCCAGTGGCCTCTAAAATGTACACATGCCAGGCCTGCCTTCTCTCTACAGAGGACAGAGCTCTGTGTCTTTCTAAACCTGAGCTTAAACTTCTCAGGGGTTTTATCTCTAGCCAGCACCCTCTCAACCATCATCTCACATGGCTGTCTCACACCTAGTTACTGTGATCGTGCTATGCTGGAAACCCTGAAGTGAAGTTGTTCTGTGGCTTTAATTTTAACAATTAACCCCTTCCTTAAATGACTTTTGATTCAACCCTTCAAAATTTTGTGGGTGCTGCCCTGTATTTCTTCTCCCACTCTAGTCTGCTGTGCATAGCGAGACATTTTCATAACAGTTTCCCACACTGTTTTTGCAGTTCACCATAGCTCTGGGCTTTTGGGGGACTAGCCTAGCCTGACATTTATTTCTGGAGCTGGAACCCTTTTGGTTAACCTTGAATCTTTGGAAACAGGGCCCCTTCCCTGGGAGCTAAAATGTTTTGCTTATTTTCAAATAAATTTTCAAATGTGTTGACTTAGTTTTAACGTTTATTTTTATCATTCTAGAAACAAAACCAAATTTACTCTGACATAAGGCTGAGAGTAACAGAATTTTACTTATTAATGTTTTTGTTTGTGTCTGACAAGTTATGCAATATTTATACCAGAAAGTTTTTAAAATCAAAACCTGAGGTGCCCATTTTGCATTGTTTAGCTTTCCTCTGTGAAGAAATCTATTGCAACTGCCTTTTGTTGATGTTAGTATAATCATTAATTTGTTCCTTAATTTATTTACACAGCATTATTTTATGAGGAATATAGGCATAACAACATATCAGTGTAAGGGACAGTTTGCAGGAGGGAAACTAAAAATGATAGACCAATTTAGTCAAGAAAGTGCGGGGACTAAAATGGGGAGTAAGAAAGTGAAGAAAGAAAGAGTCCAGAGGTATCCTGGCAGTACAAAGAAAAGAATTGGATGATTCCTCATGTGTAGTTGCACCCAAGATGTAGCAGATATTATGCTAATGTAGGTCATGGGGTAACAAACAAAATACACTTTTCTCATTCTGCAAGTCTCCAGTATAAGATCACTGACTCCATGTTCCCATTTGGTGGTCTAGCTTTTTATTTCTCTAAGAAAACAGTATCAATAAGAAGAGAATTTCACAATCATTTCACCTCCAAATCTGCTAGCCTTCCCGCATCCTCTACCATATACTCTACCTTTCTTCCTGTTGGAGGGGAAAGCGTGTCTACCCCTTCCCATATGACCTGAGTCCCATTCTATTACCTCTTCAAGGACATTACTCTTGTTATTACCCTGTTACTTTGAACAACCAAAATTTCCACCTCTAATGTATTATTCAAATAAAAAAAGATATTTATATCCTTATCTTAAACAAGCATTTCCTTGAATTCAAGGGAATACCACCACCACATTTCCCTACTAAAATTTTTTAAAATGTAAAACAGAAAAAAATTCTATCAAGAATTGTGTACCTTAGCCCAGGGTGGTGGTGCATACCTGTAATCCCAGCACTTGTGATGCTGAGGCAGTAGGATTGCTACAAGTTGGAGGTCAGCCTGGGCTACATAAAGAGACATGGTTAAAAAAAAAAAAGAGTTGTCTACCTTGATATTCAGACTTTCATTTTTTGTTCCTTCTAGAAACCAATCCAATTAGTCATTCATTCAACCAACTCCACTTGAACTTCTCTTGTGATTATCGCTAGTCACTTACCAAAGCAAGGCCAGGTTCATGGCACCCAGATTTCCCAGGGCTCTATGGTTAGAAAAGTCCCATGCTTGTTTAAAACGTGGCTGTTGACATTATCTACTTCTCAATAATCTTAAAAAGAAAATAAAAACAAGCCACATTTTCAGTTTCTCACTGGATGTAAAAAGTTATATAATATAGCTGGCTCTGTCCAAATGTCATTTCTGAACTCTTTTCTCTAGACTTAGTAACATTTAGCCCAATTGATCAGACACTCTTGAAACATTTTCTTAACATGGCTTCATGAAAACTGTGCTTTTGGTTCTCCTTCCATCTTACTGGCTCTCTTTACTTGGTTAATCCTTACTTTCTGATTTCTAAAATGTTGAGTATTCCAGAGCTCAAATCTCAGTATTCTTGTCTATTCTATCTACATTCCTTCTTTGAGTGATTTCATTTAGTTCCAAGATATTAAATAGCATTCAATTATTAATGCCATCTTATTTATTTATTTATTTATTTATTTATTTTTGTGCCTTTTTTTAACACAGTATCTCACTATGTAGTTCAGGGTGTCCTTGAATTCACTATGTAGTCCAGGGTGGCCTCAAACTCATGGCAAGTCTCCTGCCTCAGTCCTGGGATTACAAGTGTGTGCCACCACATCTGGCTTCAAATTCATATTTTCAGTCTAGAACTCTCCCTAAATTCTAATATTCCATTAGCAGTTGCCTGATTCAATATCTCTACTGAAATTTTCAAGAGGTAAGTTAATTATACATCTCAACTTTCCTGGAGAATTTCAACTTACACTTCTAAGAAGTAGCAAACACTTTCATGCTGAAAAGTTTAATGGCTTGTACCAGAAATTACATTACCACCCCACAAACAGACATCTCAAATTTTACAGGTCAAAAATACATTGCCAGTATTATTCCACAAGTCTCCTACACTCATTTTCATCTTAGTAGGAAATATCACAATGCATGTAGTTTTTCAGAACCTAACATGGCCTAAGTGGATAAAAATGAAGTCTTCAAGACTCCTTTGCCACATAGACCCTTCTAAGACTCTAACTGTGGATCTTAGCAATGTATTCACTTAATGATATGGTTTCATAAAATTTAAAAAGGTACTAATTATTGTAATTATGAGAAATAGACTTGAAAATATACTTTTGGAAGTGTTTTAGTCAGGATTCTCCAGAGTAAACTTACAGAACCAATAATAGATAGATAGATAGATAGATAGATAGATAGATAGATAGACCAAAACAGAAGCTAGATGAAGTGGAAGTAAAGAGATCTTTCTCAAATGGTGGGGGGGAACAAGAGATGGAAGGAGTGGGAAGGGAAGCAAGGAGTAGGAAAGGTAATGGGAAAAAAAACTGAAGGGAAGAAATGATGCAAATGAGGAGACCAAGAGTCCAAAGGAACAAGAAGGGAAGGAAGAAATAGGTGATGAAAAGAAAAAAGAAGACTTAAATTGCACTGTGTACATGCACCAACTTCCCATGATAAAAGTAAGCATTTTGTACTGGGAACATGTACTAATAAATAAAAAAAGAGAAACAAACTGGTTTAGTTACTTTTTGCTCATTGCTGAGACAAAATATCTGACGCCCAAAATTAGGGAAGGAAATTTTTATTTCTTACAGTTTCTTGGAGTTTCAGTCCATACTCAGTTGGCTCCAAGGCAGCATGGCGTGGCGGGGCCGCCATTCATAGCCACCTCAACCACAAGTTGGGCTGGCAAGAGAGAGGGCAGAAGACAGCAAGAGGAAGACCCGCTCCTTTACACAGTATGTCAGCTCCACACCTGAGCAGGTGCAGCACTCACATCACCAATCCCAGCACCAAACAACAAACCAATCATGAATGCCAGACTCAGCCCCATCCATGTTACAGGAATCCTTGGGGGGACACAGGACACCCCAAAACACAAAGTTTCAGTAAAACAAGTTTCAGTAAAACACTTATTTAGCTGAATATGAAAGATACATCTTTTGTCATCATTAAATTTATTTGTTAAAGCACAGAAAAATTCAGATAATTAATGAAATAAGAAGCAAAAGCAATAAAGTCAAGTTAAAATCAATACAAAGTTCTCTGACATTGAAAAGTAAAATAGCTATTCCAGATTATGCCAAAAGTGGTAATTCATTAGGAGAAAGAAATAAATTTTCAGTAGAAGTAAGGAATAAGCTCTTTTTTAAAAAAATAACAAAAGGAAAGTAAGAAACCAAAGCAAAACAATTTCACAACCAGCCAATAAGAGAGTAACAATCATCAGCACATTGCATATTATTATATTCACAGAAATTATTTAGGATAAAAGATATAGACATGAAACATTATCCAAAAAATTATTAGCACAAATTTTTGCCTCAATGAATCAAGAGAAACCAGCTATATGACTGTCTTTTTTGTTATGATTGCCCAATTCTTTTTTTTTTTTTTTGGTTTTTTTTTTGTTTGTTTGTTTTTGTTTTCTTTTTTTTTTTTTTGCGGCACCGGGGATCGAACTCTAAGCCACTGAACCAAACTCCTGGACCTGGTTTTTTGAGGCAGGGTGGCCCTATGTAGCTCAGGCCAGCCTTGCACTCACGTTGTAGCCCAAACCGGCCTCTAACTCACAATGCTCCACCTACCTCAGCCTCCCGAGTGCTGGGATTAAAGGCGTGCGCCACCACGCCCAGCTTGCCCAATTCTTTTTAAATAAACACTTCACATTAAAAATGAAATCTGAACATGACCCTGAGAAAACAACTTTCACTCAAAATTCTTTTTCTTTAACTGTCTTAGCTAATTTTTATATATATAGATTTTGTTTCAGTTCAGCATGCAAGTGCAACAATGCAATGGTTACATATGTGTGACTTATTTAGCTCACTGAGAAGTATATTTTCAGTACTTAACCATTTGAGAGTGAAAATATCTAGTTTATTGTTCTTTATAGCTGAGCAGTATTCCATTATAGAGAAATACAACATCTTTTTTATCTGTTCCTCAGTCAAGGGGCATTTAGGTTGTTTCCAAGATATAGCTATTATGAACTAGGCAGCTATGAACATATGTGCACATATATCGCTGTGGTAGGATGTTTTTAATTCTTTTGGGAAGATACTCAGAAGGGGAACAGCTGGGTCAAATGGCACCTCCAATCCCAGCTTTTTGAGAAATCTCCACACTGACTTCCACAGTGGTTGCACCAACCTACATTCCCACCAACAGTGGAGAAGCGTTCCTTTTTGCCCACAGTCCCTCCAGTGTGTGTTATTGGTTGACTTCTTAATACTAGCCATTCTTTCTGGGGTGAGATGGAATCTCAGTGTTACTTTCATTTGCATCTCTCGAATGGCCAGTGCTGTTGAACATTTTTTTATGTATTTATTTGTTGTTTGTACTTCTTCATCTGAAAAGTGTGTGTTCATCTCAGATGCCCATTTTTGGATTGGGTCTTTAAATCTTGGAGGGCTGATCTTTTTAAGTTCTTTATATGTCCTTGATAATAATCCTTTATCTGAGGGTCAGCTGGAAAACATTTTCTCCCAGATTGTGGGTAGTCTCTTCACACTGTTGGTGGTTTCTCTTGCTGTGCAAAAGCTCTTCAGTAGGATGATATCCCATTTGTTGATTCTTTGCGATAGTTGCTGTGCAGTCTGCCTTTCATTCATAAAGTCTTTGCCTACAATAATGTCTTCAAGAGTTTTACCCACTCTATCTTCCAGCAGATTTAATATTTCTGTTTTAATGTTGAGATCTTTAATCTATTTATATTTTAACTTAGTACATGGTGGAAGATATGGGTCTAATCTTAGTCTTCAGCATGTGGAAAGCCAGTTTTTCCAACACCATTTATTAGAAAGGCTATCTTTCTTCCAGTGAATGTGTTTGAAACCTTTGTCAAAGATAAGGTAGCTTAGTGTGTCTAGAGTTGTTTTTGGATCTTCTAATCTATTCCATTGATCCTTGGGTCTGTTTTTTTGCCATTACCACACTGTTTTTATCACAGTAGCTTTATAGTATAATTTCAGGTCAGGAATTGTGATGCCCCCTGTCTTGTCTTTGTTGCCCAGGATTGTCTTTGCTATTCTAGGTCTATTCTGGTTCCAGGTGAACTTTAGGATTGTTTTCTCTAATTCTGTAAGATATGTTATTGGTATTTTGAAAGGGATTGCATTGAATCCGTATAACAGTTTTGGAAGTATGGCCATTTTGAATATATTGATTCTTCCTACCCAAGAGCATGGGATATCTCTCCATCTTCTAATATCCTCTTCAATCTCCTTTTTCAGAGTACTATAGTTTTCAGTATAGAGGCCTTTTACCTCTTTCATTAGATTGATTCCTAAATATTTCATTTTTTGGATGCTATTGTAAAAGGTATTATTTCCCCAATTTGTCTCTTAGGGAGATTGTTATTCGTGTACAAAAAAGCTATTGATTTTTGTGTATTGACTTTGTAACCAGCTACATTGCTAAATCTGCTTATTAAATGTAGAAATCTCTTGGTGGAATTTTTGAGATCTTCTAGGTAGAGTATCATGTCATCTGCAAACAATGCTAGTTTAACTTCTTCCTTTCCTATATTTATTACATTTATTTCTTTATCTTGTCTAATTCCTCTGGCTAAAGTTTCCAGAGCTATGTTGAATAAGAGTGGAGATAGTGGACATCCTTGTCTTGTTCCGGATTTCAGAGTGAAAGTTTTCAGTTTTTGTCCATTTAGTATGATGTTAGCTATCAGTCTGTCATAGATAGTTTTTATCAGATTGAGATAAAGACCATCTATTCCAATTTTCTGTACAGTTTTTATCATGAATGGTGTTGGACTTTGCCAAAAAGCTTTTTCTGCATCTATTGAGATAATCATATGACTTTTATCCTTGGTTCTGTTAATATGATGTATTACATTTCTGGATTTATATATGTTGAACCATCCCTGCATCCCTGGGATGAATCCCACTTGATCATGGTGTACAATCTTTTTGATGATTTGCTGCAGCCTATTTGCCAGTACCTTATTAAGAATTTTTGCATCAATGTTCATTAGGGAGGTTGGCCTGTAATTCTCTTTTTTAGTTGGATCTTTCTCTGGTTTTGGAATCAGAGCAAACTTGCTTCCAAAAATGAATTTGGGAGTATTGCTTCCCTTTCAATTTCATTAAAGAGTTTGAGAGGTAGTGGTGTTAGGTCTTCACTAAATTTCTTGTAGAATTCATCAGTGAATCCATTGGAGCCTGGGCTCTTCTTTGTTGATAAGTTTTTAATTACATCTTTAATTTCATTTATTGGTATTGGGTTGTTTAGGATTTTTATATCATCTTGATTCAACTTTGGTAATTCATACATATCTAAGAATCTGTCCATTTCTTCTGTATTTTCCATCTTATTAGAATACAAGTTTTCAAAATAGGTATAGATAATTTTCTGGATTTCTACAGGATCTGTTGTGATTTCACTCTTTTCATTCCTAATTGTATGGATTTGAGTCCTTTCTTTCCTTTTTTTTTGATAAGGTTGATCAAGGGTTTATCAATTTTGTTTAATCTTTCAAAGAACCAACTGTTCGATTCATTGATTCTTTGTATTGATTTTTTTAGTCTCCAGTGTGTTAATTTCTGCTCTGATCCTTATAATTTCCTCCCTTGTATGAGCAAAAGCTCTTGAATTGTTTAAAATTCCAAATAGTGAAAGGAGAAGAATCACGTGAATAAATTGGAAAAAAGTTTAAGTTTCTTGCTGATTTGACACAAAATACTGTCATGAAGGGAACATAAAATTCAGACTAATGTCACTAAAATAAACAGTGACTCAAAACTGGTAAATAGCATCATCAGTTCAAATAGTATTTAATGTTAGTCACCATATAAGAAAATGTACTCTGAAATCTCACAGCCCATAAATTACATGTTTCCAAAATTTGACTAAAATCCTAAAGTTATACATGACGTTAACAATAACACAGTGTGAGGCTGAAAAATGTGTACAGTAGTAATATAAAAAATAATTAACCATCCTAAAAAGATTAATTCTTATCAAGGAGTTTACAGACAAAAAACATGGGAGAAAAGGTATCATAACAGTACACCCGGAAATTAGTTAATCGAAGTGTTATGTTATTTTCCTGGATTTAAGTCACATTTGTGGTATTTATCAGTTTTTTATTAAGAAATGGTTTATAGCGATATTCTTTCTTTCTCTGTAACAGTTGTCTATTGCTGCCTAGCAAATTACTCCAAAACGTAGTGGTTTAAATAGCAGCAATAACAAATATGTATCATTTTATGGTATCTCTGGATCAATAGTTTGGAAGCATCTTAGTTTGATAGTTCCAGTTTAATGTCATGAGGCTACAGTTAAGATGTTAGCTGGGGCCGCAGTCATCTGAAGATTTAACTGAGACTGGAGGGTGGACTAATGGCTCACTCACAGGACTGGCAAATTATGCTGCCAGCTGGTGAGAAACTTCAGTTTCTACCCAAGAGGAGCTCTCAATAAGATCACATGCATGAGTGATTCAAAAAAGAGCAGGTAAAAGTCACAATGTCTTTTATAATTTAGCCTCAGGAGTCACACACTGTCATTTCTGCACTAGTATTCTCATTCCATGCATCAGCTTTACTTAGTATGTAAAGGGTTCTACTGCATAAGAGCATATATACCAAGAAAGACAAATCTCTGAAGCTCGTTTTGGAAGTCTGTTACCACAGTCCTCTCTGTGGCCACCAAGGATTTACATCTCTCCTAAATGAACAATATACTTCACTCATCCCCCAATCCTCAAAAGTTCAATACCATTCCAACATTAGCTCAGAGAATTGCCTCTTCTAAATCATGTCCAGTTGTAGATGGAGCTCCTTTAGTATATTTCCTCATGTGCAGCTCCTTATCGGTAGCTCCTCTTGGATCAGGATCTATCACATGCAAATAAAACCTACATGTTCTTCATACTCCCCATGTGTAACAGAGACAGACGTAGCATTCATAACCACTTAGACACTCCTGTTCAAGGGTGAGGGGGACAAGAGACACATTGGTCCAAAAAAAATTCCAAAATTTAGTTGAATAAATGTTGGAAGCTCCTTTTTTTGTTGTTTTTTTTTTTTTTTTTTTTGGCACTGAGGATCAAACTCACAACCTCATTCCTGTCAGGCAGGTGCATAAGCCACTGAGCCAAACTCCCAGCCCTAGTTTTTTGAGGCAGGGTAGCACTATGTAGCTCAGGCTGGCCTTGCACTCACGTAGCCCAAACCGGCCTCAAACTCACAATGCTCCTCCTACCTCAGCCTCCCAAGTGCTGGGATTAAAGGCATGTGCCACCATGCCCAGCTGGGAAGCTCCTTTATTAGGCCCTAAGGATTATTTTGCTCAGCCCTTGGCTGTATCTGCCTCCCGTGCTCTTGGAATTACCTACCCTCTGACACTCTGTTAGTAGTTGCACAGTTTTCTCAACTTGCTTCCTTTGTGTAGACATTTCAGAGTCTAAAGTCTTCTTTTCATTTTCAACTTGTCTGTCCCTTTCAGGGTTTTTCCAACGTAAGTATTTTAAATAAGTTGTGTCGGGCTAGAGATACAACTCAGCAGCACAGTGCCTGCCTGGCAAGTGCAAAGGCCTAAGTTTGATTCCCAGTACCCTCCCCCCAAATAAATAAATATGTTGTGTATGTCCTATGAATATTTTAGGGAGTTTACTCCATTAGACAACATCCTGAGATAGCCTTTCTCCCCCTTAAATTTCTGTTGGGATCACTGAGGAACAACAATCTTAAACTTCTTAGAAACTTTTTATTTTATTTTATTTTATTTGGTACCAGGGATCAAATTTACAGCTTTGTACTTGCCGGGCAGGCATTGTGCCACTGAGCTATATCCCTGGTCCAAAATCTTATTATTTAGCTAAATGGATATCTGATACACTGTTTTGCATTTTTCTGAAGTCTTTATGATGATGAATTGTACCTCCACAATAAGCTTCTTCTTTGTACTCCTTTTTTCTGATAGTGACCTGGATTTGATCCTTGACCCCAAAACAGTCCTTACTTTTAACGATGTCTGCCATGTGGAATGGTTAGGAATTTTATATAACCATTCTTCCTTGTGCTTGCTATGCTAATCTAATATTTCACTATAAATATAAAGAAGAAATTCTGAGGTACCCTGAACACAGTGTGAAAATTCTTATCACTAGATTACCCAGAACACCAATCCCCCATGTTTGCTAATGTCCATACTACTGTAGCAACTTGGTTTAGTTGTTGTAAGTAGGCAATTAGAGAACACTAAGATAAGGTTGGATTGAAGAGTTAAGCAAGCAGCTAATTAAGCAAGTAGTAGGTTAAGATTAGAAATGTAAAAGAAGATAGTGGTTAAGAGCTGATTTAAGCAGCTAAGCTAAATTCAGATAAATAAAGGAAAACAAAGGAACAAAGAATAAAAGGTTGGGAAGAGAATAGAGATAAGAATTTTTCCTTCCAGAAGACTGTTACCCAGGCTATGCTAACTTAAGCTTTGGAAAAACAGAAATACAAAATAATCAATTACTTTTTGAACTATTTTAAATTCCAGGCCCTTCCTATGCTCTGCTTGTGCAAAGAACAGGACAGAGGCCCCTGATTGGATATTTTGCTCAGAATCCTCTCCTAATAGATCTCTAGTAAGAGCTTTCTCTTATTATTTTTAGTAATCACTCTCCTAGAGTCTTCCTTTTGTCCTCAAATTTATTCTTCATTTTTGGAGGCAAAGTACTTGAGTTTATATAAAAGTAACTGTCTCATAAACTGTTCCACTAGCACAATCATAGTAATTATGAAGTAAACTTTCAAAATTTGTATAACAAAATCTTTTTTCCTCCTGGTTCCAATAACATTTCCCCATTTTCCTTTAAATTCTCATCTGAATCTTCTTAAAGGCCACCTCTTGTGTATTCTTTAGGCTTTCCCTAACATCTCTTCAGAATCTACCCAGCTTCTGCTCACTACCTAGCCCCAAAAAGCTTTGCCTTTGCTTTCTACTCAAATCTATCCACATATTCAGTATTTTCCAAAGTCCCTGGCACAATCATAAACTGTTTTAGGCCCAGTTTAGCAAGTTAGAAAATTTTGAAATTTCCTTTTAAAAAGATGGCACTATGACTTGGCAAGTACTTTTGTTTGCTTTTTTAAATTTTTTTTAATAACTCAAAAAAACATGAATTTCTCAGGGTACCTCTCAAAGATAATTTTAAATTATTTTTAATTTTTCACACTAGGTTGTCTGAAAGGATCTGAGAAATCATTGGACATTGAACTGTATTAATCAAAATGTTGTTCTGTGTAAAATTTTTTCATTTTATAGTTTTCTAAAAGATCATCTACCTACTGCTTTGTTTTGTTTGTTTCTTGCTTAGGAAAAGAGATTTTGCCTAGATTGAGATTAGGAGAGGATCAAAAGCAGAGAATACAAGCAGGTTGCTCAAATCTTCTATGGCAGTGTCTTAGTTACTTTTTACTCATTGCTGAGAGAAAATACCTGATGCCCAAAATTAGGGAAGGAAAGGTTTATTCTTACAGTTTCCTGGGAGTTTCATTCCACACTTAGTTGGCTCCAAGACAGCATGGCATGGTGGGGCTGCCATTCATGGTGGCTGCAAGCAGCAAGGTGCACTTGTGCTAGCGAGAGAGAGTGGAAGTAAGGAAGGGGAAGACCCACCTCCTTTACACTGTATGTTGACTCCACCCCTGAGCAGGTGCAGCACTCACATCGTCAATCCCCATGCCAGGCAACAAACCAATAACAAACCAATAACTCAGCCCCATCAAAAGTATATGAGAACGTGGGGGGACATAGTATATCACCCAATACATTCCACCCCTGACCCCCCAAGAACTCATGTATAACCTTAATGCAAAAGACATTTAGTCCCTCTCAAAGACTTGCCAAAGTCCTAACAGTTTCAGCACTGTTGAAAAGCCCAAGTCCCAAATCTCCTCTGAGATCTATGGCAAACTCTTAACTGTAGCCCCCTGTACAAATGAAAATGAGGTTAAGCACTTCCAACATATAAAGGCACAAGATAAACATTACCATTCTAAAAATTACAAACAGGGGAATACAAAGCATTGTAACCAAAGCAAGTCCAAAATCCAGCAGGGCAAACATTAAGTCCTGGAGTTCTCTGCTCAGCATCTGAAGCAATCTGGTTACAAGCTCTAAAAGGCTTGAGTGACTCCACCCCTGTGGCACCTTCAGGGGTCTTTACTTCCATAGCTTTCCTTGGGTGATCCATGTTCCTTGGCTTCACCCTTACATCTTTACACATTGCTCTCTGCAGGTGAGGCAGAAGCTGCCTTAGCCTTTTCTTGTACTTAACCAGCACCACGTGGATGCTGCCAAGGTCCATTGCCAGCTGGAGCAGTAACCAGGCTTTCTTCTCTCTTGGTTGTAGGGGTCAACTGCCCGAATCACTGAGCTCTCTGAACCTGATTGTGAGGAACAGCTTCTCTATGCTGTCTCCATTCTGGAATCTGGTGTGGCTGCTGCCATTTTGGGACCTGGTGCAGTCGCAACCCTTTTGAAACCTCCTGTGGCCTTTGTTGCCACTCTGGGACATGGCAATCTATGGCTTTTTCCTCTGGGCAAACTCTTACAGTTTTGAAGGCCTAAGGCTGCAAAGGGTGGAGGCCCGCTGCTTCCCGGGATGCCCCCAGGCCATCTTTTTTACTCTTTTGTTCTTTCTCAGCAATCAAGGTCTCAGGTCCATCTTTGTAGTCTACAGCTTCCTGGCCAAACTCATAAGGTTTTAAATCACCATGCCAGGCTCCTTGCTCTTTATTTACAACATAAATCTGGCTAAGAACCCCCAACAAAAGCCAGGCCACCATTTCAATATTTGGTTGCCTGGAGATTTCTTTTGTGATATTAATAAGTCCATTGCCCTTAATCTCAGTCTCAGGCAAAGTCTCTGGGCATGGGCAGAATGCAGACAAACTTTCTGCCAAGCCATAACACACATCGTGTGGAGTCCAACAACCAATGCAGTCCTCCTTCCCACCACAAACCTCCCGAGTCTGGCCTATACTGGCAGGCTTTCTGTTATCTTTCTGGTCTCCTGGGCTCTGACCAGAATCTCCCATACAGAACAACCTAAGCCATTCCAGCTCTTTGTGAGTAGGTGACATCTCTGAACCTTTGCAAACTTTCCCTGTAAGCAAGAGGCTCTCGAATCACATGGTTAGGAATAGTCACAGCAATGACCCCACTCCTCTGGTAACAAATTCTGTCTTAGTTACTTTTTACTCATTGCTGAGACAAAATACCTGATGCCCAAAATTAGGGAAGGAAAGGTTTATTTTTACGGTTTCCCAGGAGTTTCAGTCCACACTTAGTTGGCTCCAAGGCAGCATGGCATGGTGGAGCTGCCATTCATGGTGGCTGCAAGCAGCAAGGTGTGCTAGTGCTAGCGAGAGAGAGTGGAAGCAAGGAAAGGGAAGACCCGCCTCCTTTACACTGTACATCGGCTCCACCCCTGGGTGGGTGCAGCACTCACATTGCCAATCCCCACATCAGACAACAAACCAATAACTCAGCCCCATCAAAAGTATATGAGGACTTGGGGGGACATAGTATATCACTCAATACAGGCAGAGAAGTCAGACTGAAATGAGCACATTGAATAGAGCTGGTGATCCACTACTTTGGAAGCAAATGATGATAAAAAATAAATAAATTAACAGCATTATTTTGTTGTTGTTGTTCTGATTACTACAGTCATCATCATCAACAACAAATATTTGTTGAATACTTAGTATTTTGGGGAGTAGTTCTAAGGTCAGAGGAATTATTTTAAATGTCACTGCTTAGTGTTGGGAGATTTATCAAGAAAAAAAATCTCAGTTGGAAATTACTGGAAGAGCTTTTCAAAAGAAAATTGTGTTATCAAAATCATTCCCTCATGTGCCTTCTAAATTCAAAAACAAGAAAATATTACTAATTAAATGTGGAATATATATCTTTTCATACTTTTGATTAAAATAGAAATTATGCATGCTTTTCACATGCTAAATATATATTTAGGAAACATTTGGAAAATATACATACTTATATATTATTGCTTGAAGCTGTTAAAGGTTAGATGTACTGAGATCATTTCTCCTCATACCAAAGAACGAAACTGAGGGCAGAGGAAATTATGAGTAGGAAAATTTATTGGGAGAAAGCTCCTAGGAGACAGGAAGGGTTCCCAAAGTGGATTGCCATCCAGGCACTTTGTGAGGGAGTTTTTATTAAACAATAAAATCACATTAAGACCAAAAAAAGGTGAATGGGGGAGGCGGGGACAAAGGCCTGAACAAAAGTCCATAAACTAAGTAAACTGAAGGCAAGGCAGAGATCTGTCTTGTGGGAAACTAGAGCTGCAAAAGGTAAAGAACTGAGGGACTTCACTGCTGGTGAAGGAAGCCTAACGAAGTAGCAACAGTGACACAGCATGTGTTTTTGCACATGATCTGTCCTAAAGAGTGGCACTTAGGTCTTTAGATTCAGGGACTTCTTAGTGTCCTCTATCCCCCCACTCCCCACATCTAGTGAGGGTTTTTCTTTGTTCTTTCTAATAAACCAGACAGCTGGTCATTCCCCACCACTTGCTGGTCTTTCCTGTCCTTCTGTATCACCTCAGAACAAGAACTCAGAGCAAGAGAAAGCTGGTTACAGCATCACAGCTTACCTGGGGTCAAACTAGAATTGACCTATAACACAATCACTTAGCTAATATTGTTCTACTAGAAAAACAAGGTATATATCCAGGGTACAAAACACAGAACAAAGGCATTTCTGGATGGGGTAGGAGTAAATGTTATGGTGTCCTGGTCATCTATCTATGTGTTCTTCTGTTGTTTCTATGTGTTTCTTATACTGTTTAGGCTTATTGGACCATATGGAGCTAGTCACAGTACAGATTGTAGGCCTAGCCACGGTATCTCCATTCTGGGACCTAGTTTGTATTAACTCAGCCCTCTACCACAGTCCTGGTTTGCCTCATCTCTTTTCTGGCTGTGTCTTGGACTTGGTCCCTTTTAAACGGATTATCAATCTCTGTCTAATTTACTATTAAATGATCTGCAAAGTGACTGAACCCTAAAAATTATGGTTACTATGGGTAATTTAATTCATTTTTAATAGTTCGGGGGAAGACAGTGCAGCAAATAATAAGTATCATATAGATATTCTTTTCTGTTTCAAAATTTATTTGTTCCTTGAAGACACATTTTAAAGTTATTTACCAGCCAGAGAATCTTGATTAGAATCAGCTGTAGAATGATGCCTTCCCTATAGGCAAAGAAAGAATTCAAATCCTTGAGAAGTAAAGACTTGTTAAAAACTCAGGTAATTACAGACTTGCTTTGGAGATGTGTTGCAGAGAAAATTTCAGAAAGAGAGGAATGATTTGACAAACAACTGGAAGGGAGTTTATGTTCCAAAAAAAATATCTCTTGATAAAGAGGAGTACTTCAAGATGCTCCAGAAAGACTACATGAAACATTTTAGAAGTTGCTGGGCCTTGTGAAATTGAATAGAATAATGGGAAAGTAAGTAATAATCAATTGGAATCACAAAATAATTTTTAGGGGATTAAGAACTATCCTTCAGCAAGCTTCATAACGTGAAGGGGTCCCAAGTATTTCACTAGCTTACATGAAAATATAGCATTAAGTTATATTTCTATTTTGCTTTCTTTTTCTTGGCTCTATATTTAGGGTTGTTTATTTTCTTGGGCTTCATAAAGTAAATGAAAGAGAACTTGCATAACTAATTCATCAAAAATTTAAGTAAAGAAAAATTTTGGATATGAGTATAAATTGGTACAAACTTTCTGAAGGGAATTGAAAAATCATTAAATTTTCAATGATCTTAAAAATATTTGGAGCCTTTGACTTGGCAATTCCACTTCAAGAAATTCATCTCCAGGAAATAATTGAATATACATCTGGCTTTTTTACACAAGATTAGAGATTAACAGTCTTCTCTAGCCTCACCATTAACATTCTGGGTGTTTTCTTGAAACTGTTTTAGGTTTCTATTTGAGGTTATAACAAATTAACACAAACTTAGTGGTAGAAAACACAAATTTATTATCTTGTAGTCATGTAGGTCAGAAATCTGATACAGTTCTTACTGGGCTAAAATCAAGTTATTGACAGGACTGCATTTCCTTCTAGAGGGCTTAGGGGAAAATTCCTTTTCTTGTCTTTTTGTGCTTCCTGAGGCTAACCACATTCCTTTAGTTAATGGTCTCTACTTCAAAGCCAACAGTGTTGCACTTCTTTGTGTCTTTCTCCATTATATTTCTCCCTCTGATCACAGTATGCTAAGAATCTACTTTTAAGGACCCATGTTATTAAGTCAAGTCCATTGAGAAAATCCAACAAAAACTCTCTATCTCAAGATCCTTTTAAACATCATCACATCTGCAAAGTTACATTTGCCAAGTAAGGACTCAGGGCATCACATCTTTGGCTATAATGGTATTATTCTACCCATCATGCAAATATTTTCAGGTATATCCCCAAGTGTATCTTTTCTAAAATTAGACCAAATGATAATTAATTTGGTATATTGTTTATTTTTCTATGTATATTTTGAAAATTTCTCCATGTGATTAAATATTTTTTGAAAACATTTATTTCTTAATATTATGCAATATTTGACTTTAGGGCTTCACTGCAATTTATTTAACCATTTCTCTACTGTTGAAGCTACAGACTATTTTCTATACTTCTAAAAACCTAATTTGGGGCTCAGAATTTAGCTCAGCAGCTCAAGCACTTGCCTGGTAAGTGTGAGGTAGTGAGTTCGATCCCTGGTACCAAAACAAACAAACAAAAAACCTAATTTGGCAGTGTTTATGAATGTCTGCCACATAAATTCTAGTGAATAATTTTAATTAACCTTAACATAACTTCATAAAAGGAGAATTATTGATGAAATGTTTTCAGGGGGTATCTTTTGAAATAAGACATTCTTTCTTTCAACAAATATTTGGTGAATATCTCACAATTTTACTTGCATATGTTCTCTTTTGTTCATCCTCAACAATCCCAGCCAGAGTTTATGCCACCATTATTTCTGGTTGGAATAATTACAATGTTTACATAACAAATTTCTTTGTCTCTAGTTTTCCTGAACTCTATTCTATTCACCAAATAGCTGCTACAGTGATCCTTCTGAAGTTTAGGGTAATCCTGTCACTCAATCTCAGCTCATCCGCACCGAGTATGCTGTTAGTTTATCCTTGTCATCATACATAGTACATTTTCTCTGGAAGTATGTCGCTTCATAATGGCAAGTAGTTTAATTTACCAGAAAACTATAATAATTGTAAAAGTACATGTTTAGAACATGGACTCAATATATAAAGAAAAAATTGTCTTCATCGTTGTGAAGTAACTGTCTTTATTTTAAGTAATGCTTCTTTTTAACAAAATCTGTTTGTATTTTCTTTTTTTTACTAGTTAAGTAGAATAAATTTGTACATCATTATATTCTCAAAATTCCTATGTCTTTATGTTTAAATGTATCTCTTAAAGTATTGTATAATTCTTCTCTCCAGTTAGATACTATTTTTTTATTAGATCACTTAGCCTAATTAAATGTATTATATTTACTTACATGGGAATTTATATCTACCACCATTCTGTTTTTCCAACATATTCCTTGTTCCTTTGGTCATTCTTTGTGACATTTTCACTGTTTGTTTTGTTACTTCCTTTTAATAATTTGGAAGTTACAACATTTTTACTTGTTACCTAGATATTAAAACATTTATTAAATTTTCCTATTAATCAATCATATTACCTTCTCTCAAACAATAAAATGACCTTAAAACTTTTTAATTCCATCTGCACACTCCCTGACTTATACAGATATTCCTTTTAATGATTGAATTCTTTTTGATATAGGGGAAAGAAACTCTCAACCTACTAGATGTCTGGTGTGAGTTTGTGTTCTCCAAAACCAAAGAATGAATTTTAGGAACAATGGAGGTTAAGAGCAGAATATATTTATTGAGAGAAAGAAAGCTTCTGCCTGAGAGAGAGACAGAATGGGTCCCAACTGGGTTGCCAAAGACTGTCTTTTCTAGGGACATTAATAGAGCAAAACTACAAAGTGAGGCAGGTCTAAGGTGGAGAAAACATGGGCACTAGCAAGGTAGGTGTGGGATGGGACAGAACTGTGGTCAACCAATAAGATTATGAGCATAATTGCTCAGGTAAAATTGATTAAATCAAGGACAAATGGGGAAGTGAGCCATGTAGCAAGCAGGCATGAATATAGAGCAAGGGCTGTATCTGTAAGGGTTGCTTTAGTGACTCCAGGCTTCCTCAGAGTGATAGAGACCTATTTAGAATGTCAATACCTGATGTTTATCTTTAGGATGTGGGTGTTTTTGTTTGATCTTTTGTCTTGAGATCTGCTCACGGTGGGAGGTGTCTGTCTCCTCCACACTTACAAGGTATCTGTTCTTCTGCATTGGCTCCTTTGAGGGCCTAACTCTGTCTGACAGCCTATAATATTTCTATCTAACTCAGTTGCCTATAGCAATCCCCCCCCCTCTGAAGAAGTAACCTAAACTGCCATGAGGGAGTAATGGGCAATGACCTATCTGGCTTCTTCAGGCTGAAAGGGGTTATAGTTGTTTTGCAGTTAGAGATTCTTTGCAGAGCATCTGTCTAAAGGTACTTGATTGACACCAGGCTTTTCATCTTGGGTAGGCATAGTTTTAAATCTGGAGGAGAAAAAGGCAAAGAAATAATTAAGTATGCATGGGCCAAATAATAGAATCAATAGGATAATTATGAGTATAGTTAACAATTTTTTTTACCAGGAGGAGATAGTAATGTCTTTCCATAAAGAGGATAAGATTAAGGTTCAGGGAATTTTAGAGTCTCACATGTCAGTGACTTGTCATCTGATATCTTGAACAGCTATTGAGATATTAGCAGAAGAATCAGGAATGTACACACAACATTTAGTTTTTGCAATTATGTAAGTACCCCACTGTTAAAATGTCTAATGCCATCTGATTTTGGAAGATGGGTTGTCTCATTAATTTTACTTTTTCATTTAGGAGAGAGAGAGATCAGCTGTGGGGTCATTTAACGCCTGCTGAGTATAGATAGTTAATGCTTCGATATGTGTCATATAATCTTTTTTTCTGGACAAGATCTGATGGATCCCAGTAAAAGGAACCTAAAAGTAATCTAGCATATTTGTTATTGGTTTTATCTGTATGATTACTTGGGATTCAGCATACTTTAGGCAAGAATAAATTTTAATCAAAGTGTATATAATCAAAGTATGTATACAAAAGCATGTATAACCAAAGCGTGAGCATTAGAGCTGACAGGTAAGTTCAGAAACTGTTTCCAAGGGATAGCAATTGTAATCCACTGGCTGTTAGACTTCTTTATTGATAAGAGTTTAACATTTTGTCATAAATTCTTACAGCTTTAGTTATAATTATTGCTAAATTTTTGATAATATATGAGGATCAGATTAAAACATTATTTTGTCAAGTGAAAAACCCTCTTCTTATGTTTTTATACATGAATAACTATACATACTGTATTTATAAAAAAAGAGTCTCAGCATCATTTTGATTAGTTGGCAACCTGTATATATATTACCGTATTTAGACAGGATAAACTCTCTCCAGGATTGGAGTTGGGCTTTTAAGTATACCTAAAAGAAATGAATGAAGAGAAAATTATCCCAGTTACAGTTTAAGCAACATATATTTTGGTGACTATTGAGGTATGATGCCTTAAAAGAAGATCAGAGTTGAGAAGGACAAAGAAACATGTGCCAATGTCCAGCAATAGGCTGGTATTTACCTCTCATCATGATTACTCAGGGCTTCTTTGCAGAGATGACAAGTGAAGATGACATTCTGGCCAGAGGGAGGAGGCAGAGTGCCCTGAGTCCCTTTAGGCTTGCTGGACCACCTGGGGAGACAAAGCTGAGCTCTGGGGTCTCTGCCTCAGAGTGCAGTTTCATTTCCAGTGGCAACGTTTTTAGTCAGGGCATGGCTTGGGGGACCTCTTAAGGCAGTCCCTTTTAAGGAGGCTTGGCTTGTGGAAGCAATGCCAGTTTAGTGTAGTCCTCGGACTACTCTTGGAGCCCTGAGAATCAGACTTAAGGTCTGTTTCTTTTAAGGCCCAACAAGGGCAGCTACCTGTCAGTCTCTTTATTTTCTCTCTTTGATTTTCTACCAGCCCTGATTATAGAATACTAAGGAGTCAGTTTTTACTAAAGTATCAAGTGAACTATCTAGAGCAAAGACTATCTTTTGTAACTTTTTTCTAGTATCTGGGGTTGACTGGGTAATAAACAGGTCTTTAACAAAATTTGTCCTTCTATTGAATCAGGATCTATGAACATATGTTTTACTAGTCTCTAATAAATGTTCTAGGAAGTCAGAGGGGTTTTCATCTTTCTCCTGAAAAATAGCTGACAATCTAAAATAACTACAAGGCTTCATTTTTGTCTTCTTAGACCATCAAAAATGCACACTTGAAAATGTCTCCTGCTCCAATCTCCTGTCTTGCTGACAGGTCAGTCAGGGTCTTGGGTGGGAACTGCTTGTGCCCCAGTGGGAACTTGTGGTCCCCCTGGCTATTGATTTTCTGGCCTTTTAAAATTAACAATATGATATTTGTCTCCAAATGTAATAACTTGTAATGCTGCTTGTCTATCACTAGAAGTCAAAGTTTGATTTAAGATTAACATTAGATCTATCCATTCTAGTTTATAGGTCTGAGTAAATCCTTTAAAGACATCTATGCACTTATCAGGGTCATCCAAAAATTTTCCTAGTTCTAGCTTAATTTGCATTAAGTCACTGAGAAAGAGACCTGTGAATGTGGGTCATCACATATGGATTATAATTATACCTTGAGCATAAATAAGAATTATTGCTTAATGTGAAGAAAGTTTGAACATAAAGCAATTCTGACCATTTTTCTTCTTTTTTATAGTATGATCTTAGTTGTAAAAGAACATCATAATTAATACTTTCCTCTGTATTCCATTTTGGCTCAAGGGGGTAGATGGGTTATACATGCATGCAGAGAAATATTAAATGGCTCTTTTTTAGCATGTAAGGGTAAAGCATCTGCCAGCATTGAAGAATGCATTCTGAAGGAGTAAAGGGCTCTGGCATTGAGTTACCAATGTCTGTAATGTAAAAAGCAATATGTGTAAGGGTTGAATATCTTTCAGTGCTTAATAATGTATTCCAAAAGAGTATGAGACTTTGACATTGTATTACCCATGTCTGTAATGTAAAAAGCAAAGTGTAAGGGTATGAGACTTTGAAATTAAGCTACGTATCTATGCAAAAAGAAATAATTGGGCATCACTTTCTTATTTCTGTTTGTTAATGTCCTCATGGTGTCTTTTGGGTTGATTCCACTCTAAGGCAGGTGGATGCCATCTGGAGAGAGTACAAGACAAAATTCGGTCAGCCTATTCACCCTCCAACTGGCACGCAATTTTATTTTCCCAGATAGCTCATAAACTTTGTTTTCATAAGCCTAACTGTGACAGGAATGTTTAAAGAAGGAAGCATGACTTTATAATGAACTATTGTTTTTGTTTATTGGAATAGTCATGTGTGAGCAATTAGAGCACTTCTCTGGCTGTGCTGCTGAGATTCCTCTCCTCCCAGTTAGATAAAGGCAACAACAAATGATTTGAGGAGCTCCACCCTGGGACCTCAGGCAAAGTCTTCAAGGCATTTGTGTCCTCTATTTAATTATTTAGGCAATCTTGCCTAGCAGTAGAACATGGCTATACTTTATTTAAATCTTTATATCTTTGAAGCTCATAGGTTAAACTTATCAATTATCATTTAGCAATCACATTTTATATGTTAGTAAAGGCACATCAGTCTTTTATTCACACAGAAAATGGTGATTAAAATCTTTTTTTCCTAAGTTAACACATGTAAGGCACAAAGCAAATCATTCTGTACTAGTCTCTTTGAAATGTAAACAGTTATTGCAAGTTGCCACAGCCTAATTTCTGACAGGAAAGGTAGTCTAATGCCTGAAAAGTCTAGGGAACATTTTTAGCTTACTAGCAGAGATATAAGCACCATAGGCAAGTACAGATTTTTTTCTGTAGATGGGAGTGTTTCCACTGAGGAACCTTTGGGTATCTGCCAGAGGGTAGCCCTGGCTATGAACCCTCAGTTGCCCTCAGTTTCTATTGGCTCAGACCACCAGAGGTCATTCTCCAGAAAGGAATCCAGCTGTCTGTCTGGTCAACATTCTATTGGCTATTGGCTTCAACGGCAATTCACTAGAGATGCTGAGGAAACTTGTCCACTGTTTTAAGAGGCAGCTGCTCTAAAAGCATTTAATTAGCTGGCAGAGTAACCACTGTTTGTCAAAGCTCTCTAAGGGATAGTTAAAAACATGAGAAAGATTATTACCTAGCACTTTCTAAATTGACACTAAAGGTTTTTAAGTCTACAATTTATCATCAGAGTATTTTTATACACTTAAATGAAAAGTTGCAAAGCCTTCCTTAGTCTAAATGTGCTTTGGTCCTATAAGTGTGCTGGTTTGGGAAATAACTCTTCCTAGTTACACCCAGAAGTCAGTTCTTTCCACTGTGTCTCAGGTTCAGTCTTACAAAAGAGACCTGCACAGAACACTAAGCCAGCACATGGCTTTTATGTGTGTTCTCTTGGATAGGTAAATTCTGATATCTCATCTGACTTAGAGATGGGGTATATGTCCCTCATCTAAGATGACTTCCCTCTCTTTGGCATTAGCAAATGCTTATTCCCTATGAACTTAACAGCAGGAAAAGTTTGTAGTAGTCTAGATTTCTTTCTAATTTTACATGCCTCTAAAAAGGAAAGTACAGAGCATCCCACTCAGGACTCCTTCTGTCTCTTTCCCAGAGAGAAGCTTTCTCTCTCTCAATAAATATATTTTTAATTTTTTTTTATTTTAAAGAGAATAAAACAAAACAGAACAAAGCAGAATAAAGCAGATCTGAACAAAACAGTGCAGGCAGCACAGGATTACAAAACAAGACAACAGAAAATCAACAGAGGCTACCATAATGTCTCTTGTTTTCTTCAAAATGTTTGTCCATACCTTCACACATAATGAATTCAGACAAAACAAAATAATATAAAACTGATCAAACCAAAAGAATGAAAGACAGACAATAAGAAAATCAAGAATGGCTACCATAATATCTCTTGTTCTTTTCAGAATAGCTGCCCATACCTTCACACATATTGAAATCAAATAATACAAAACAGACTTAAACTAGTCAAAACAGAGAATAAAAGTATTATCGGACTTCAAAAGATGATAGTAAGTCAGCAATGGCTACCATAATGCCTCATTTTCTTCAAAGTAGCTGTTCATACCATCACACATAACAAAATCAATTCTTGAAAACTCTTTAGGAGAAGTTCTAGGCATATATAAGCATAAACAGGTACATCTATCCTTTTGGTATTAAAGGGTCTATAGTGATTTTCCCTTTTCATTCCTTATTCCATGAATTTGAGGTTTTGTTTCCTTTTTTTTTTTTTGATAAGGTTGGCTAGGGGCTTATCAATTTTATTTATTCTTTCAAATAACCAACTCTTTCATACATTAGTTCTTTGTATTGTTTTCTTAATCTCTATTGCATTAATTTCTTCCCTGATGTTTATAATTTCCTCCCTTCACTTGGTCCTGGGTTTGACTTGCTCTTCTTTTTCTAGATGTTTGAAGTGTAATATCAGGTTGTTTATTTGTGTTCATTCTGTTTTCCTGATGTGGGAATTCACCGCAATAAATTTCCCTCTAAGGACTGCTTTCATTGCATCCCACAGGTTCCAGTAAGTTGTATTTGTATTTTCATTTGCTTGTAGATATTGTTTGATTTCTTCTTTAGTATCCTCTGTGATCCATTGATTGTTCAGGGGTGTATTATTTAATTTTCATATTTATGGAAGTTTTGCAGTTTCTTTTGTCATTAATTTCTATTTTCCTGGCACTATGAAAAGATAATATTCATGGGATAATTTCGATTCTTTTGCATTTACTTAAGCATGTTCTATGGGCTAGTATATGGTCTATTTTAGAGGATATCCCATGTGAAGCTGACAAGAATGCATAGTCTGATGTTGTTGGGTGGAACACTCTGTACACATCTACTAGGTCCATTTGTTCACAAGTTTGATTCAGTTCTGTTTTTTCTTTGCTGATTTTTCTGTCTAGTTGATTTGTCTCTTTGTGTCAATGGGGTGTTAAGGTTTCCCCTTATAATTATGTTATTGTTTATTTGATTTTTCATTTCTATTAATATTTGTTTCATATAGCTGGGTGCTCCCATATTTGGTGCATATATATTTAAGATTGTTATCTCTTTCTCTTGAAGTTTTCCCCTAACCAGTATGTAGTGACCTTCTTAATATCTTTTGATCATTGTTGGTGTGAAGGTCACATTGTCTGAGAACAAAATAACTATCCCTGCTTTTTGGGAGGGTTCCTGTTGCATGAAGTAGTCTTTTACATCCTTTGACTTTCAGTCTCTGAATATCTGTTTGGGTTAGACGGTTTTCTTTTATACGGCATATGGTTGGATATTGTTTCTTGATCCATTCTGCCAGTCTGTGACTTTTAGTTGGTGAATTGAGACCTTTTCTATTAATGGTTATAAGTGATATATATTGGTTTATTTTTGTCATGTTATCTTTCTCCTGTTGGTTCTTTACTTTCCACTCTGGTTAATTGCTTGCCTTGCCTACTGTTTTTTTTTTTGCTGCTGCTCTCCTGGAAATCGTAGTTATTTTCATGTCTATCTAGAAAATCTTTCAGTATTCTTTGCAGGGTTGGTTTGGTGGACATGACATTCTTTGGTTGTTCTTTATCATGGAAGTATCTTATATTTCCATTAGTTTTGAAGGCCAGTTTTGCAAGATGCATCAGTCTGAGTTGAAAGTAATTTTCCTTTAGGATTTGAAATACCTCACTCCATGATCTTGATTTCATTGTTTTTGTTAAGAAGTCTGCTGTGATTCTGGTGGGCTTTCCTTTATAGGTGATCTCTTTTCTCTAACAGCATTTACTATTTTGTTCTTATGTTGAATTTCTGGGATGTTGATTATTATATGTCTGGGTGCAGATTTATTTTGATTATGGCTAATTGGAGTTCTATATGCTTCACTTATCTGTATGTTAGTTTCCTTCCATGTTTGGGAAATTTTCGACTCTTCTGTAAATAGTCTTTTCATATTACTTGCGTTGTCACCTGCATTTTCATTTATACCTATCAACCTTATATTGTTTTTCTTTGCATCATCTTGCAATTGTTGAATTGTTACTTCCTGATTCCTTGTTAGTTTTAAAAGATCTTCCCTTCCCTGTTCAGTAGCTGTAATCTTGTCTTTAAGGTCTGAAAGTGTATCTTCACATTCATTGAGGTAGTTTTGTCACTTTTCAATGGAACTTTTGATTTCCTGGATATCTCTTTGAATCTGCTTCATGCATTTGTTTCTTTCTTATATTGTTCATTCAAGGTTTCTATCTTTTTGCAGTGCTCCTCAATTTGTTTAACTATGTCTTCTTTAGATGTGTTCAGCATTTCTTTCATTGTGTTTATCATTTATTCTTTTTCCTGGGAGATTATTTCTGATGTGAGTTCCTTTACAGCTTCATGGAGCTGTTTCTTTACTTCACTTGCTATCATTTCAGAAGTTTCAGGTGTATGGCTTACACTTTCTTCTATGTCTATGTCTTCTATGGTTGTTTGAGATGGCCTGGACATTTGAGATTGCATTTTGCTCTTTTGTTTTGTCATTTTCCTGTATTCCCCTGAAGAACTCAAATGCAAGGTCTCAGTTGCTTCCTGGGTTGAGGATATCTGTACTGCAAGGAGTTTCCCTAGTTGAGTGGGTGTCGTTATTCAGGTCTTACCGGGTCCTTAGTGGCACTTGAAGGCTCCTTAAATGTGGGGAGTATGCTGGGCAGGCCTTCAGCACACCGCATGTGGAACTCCAAAGCTTCCCTTCTGCTTGAGCTTGCTGGGCAGGACTCTGCCAGATTCTGAGTGGCATACCAAAACTGAACAGGCAGAGGGAGTATGCTATACAGGCCTTCAGCTCATGCCACATGGCACACCAAAGCTCCCCAACTGTTTGGTGTCACTGGGCGTGGCCCTGCTGGGTTCCAAGTGAGATGCCAAGGTTGGGGTTCACTGTTCAGGCCTTAGGTGCATGTCACCAAGCACAGGCAAATCCCCTGCCACTCAGGATTGCTGGGTGGGGCCCAACCTGTTCAATAAATATATTCTGCTCTTCAAAAATAAATTAATAAAAATTTAAGCCGGGCGTTGTGGCACACACCTTTAATCCCAGCACTCGGGAGGCTGAGGTAGGAGGAGTGTTGTGAGTTCGAGGCCGACTTGGGCTACAACACGAGCACAAGGCTGGCCTGAGCTACACAGTGCGACCCTGCCTCAAAAAACCAGGGCCAGGAGTTTGGCTCAGTGACTTAAGTGCCTGTCTGACAGGCATGAGGTTGTGAGTTCAACCCCTGGTGCTGCAAAAAAAAAAAAATTAAAAAATTAAAAAATTAAAAAAGAAAGTACAAAATGAGGGGAAAGATTAGAAGTAAAGCCAAAGAATGGAAACTAGAGCACAGCCAGCTTGACATTTTCTCTAGGGTGTAGAGGAGGATCAAAGCCTGTCTGTCCTAGTGAAATCTGTCCTCCATGTCTTAAGGCCAGTCACCAGCCTATTGTTGTTTAAATGGTGAAAGGAGTCCTGTGTTCCATAGACATGTATATTTTCTATGTCCAAACTAGATTTTATTTAAGAAGACCCATTTTGCAGATGTTTATATTAAAGTCTATTGGGGCATTCTAATGTTATTCTCTCTATTGCTATTGTCTAACTGAAGTCAAACAAGGAGTACCAGTAAATTTAGTAACTAGTTCAAATGCAGCATGTTCAAGGACAAAACCTTATTACCTCCCCATGATTTAACTTATATATATCATCATTTTAACAAAACTATAACAGGCAAAGAATAAGCAATTATAAGAAATGGGCAAACACATAACAAAACTTGAAGCATAAAAATTTGTTACCCAAATAAGTACCAGTCCTGAGTCTATGAAACAAAAGCAAAGTCCTACTTGCATACAATGATCTCAGTGGGAACTTCAAATGAGATAGGGGAAAGAAACTCCCAACGTGCTAGATGTCTGGTGTAAGTTCATGTTCTCTAAAATCAAAGAATGAATTTTAGGAACAATGGAGGTTAAGAGCAGAATATATTTATTGAGAGAAAGAAATTTTCTGTCTGAGAGAGATGGAAGGGGTCTTAAGTGGGTTGCCAAAGATTCTGTCTTTTCTAGGAATTTTATAGAACAAAACTACAAAATGAGGCAGGTCTAAGGTGGGGAAAACATGGAACCTCACAAGGTGGGCATGAGGTGGGACAGAACTATGGTCAACCAATAAGATTATGAGTATAATTGCTCAGGTAAAATTAGTTAAATCAGGGAAAAATGGGGAAATGAGTCATGTAGAAAGCAGGCATGAATATAGAGCAAGGACTGTGTCTGTAGGGTCTGTGTTTGTGACCCCTTCTGGTTTCCTCAGGGTGATAGAGACCTATTTACCTGATGTTAATCCTTAGTATGTAGATATATTTGCTTGATCTTTTGTCTTGAGGTCTGGTCCACAATGGGAGGTATCTGTCTCCCGCACACTTACAAAGTATCTGGTCTTCTGCACTGGCTCCTTCAAGGGCCTACCCCTGTCTGACTGTCTATAATATGTCTATCTAACTCAGTTGCCTGTAACATTTTCCTTCAACTAGTTCCTTAAAAGTGTTGGTTGCTAAATGAGAAACTATATGGTATGGACATTATGATGTTCAGAACAAGAAATGGTCAAAGGAAGTTCCAACTTGATGATTTTGCTTTTGTTTGCATAACTCTTACATGTGGCACTGTAATGTATAGCAACATAAATCTACAATGCTCTGCTGTACAGATGGATCAACAAAAATTAATGTACTGTATAAAAAAGGCATACTATCAAAAAGACATTGAAATTCTATAAACAGGATGTACAGAACTGTAAAAAAGAAATTTACTCATACATCCATACAGCAGGTCATAAGTTTGAACAGTGCACCTAGGTGCTAAGTCCAAACAGTCATTAAATACATAGGTCCTTAAACCAAGAATGTCTATATGCTATTTTGTAATATATTTTAATTCTATATTAATAAATGCCCTTATTATGTAATAATTACTTTTTTATTTTATTCTACTAGTTTTTATTTCTACTTATCCAGATCCTCACTAAAGTTGGTGTTCTTCTTCTTTTAACTCTGATCCACCATCAAGGATCACAAATCATCTCAGATTTCATCATCTGAAAACGATTTTATACTGTCTATTCTTAATGAATACTTCATTTTAACCACATATAGAATTCTATAATTAGCAGATACTTTTATCACATAAAATATTTTCAATTGCAAATGTTTGTGACCTCTTGTTGCTTCTGAGTAATCAGACATCAGCTTATTTGCTGTTACTTGAAAATACTCTATCTTCATCTGAATCATTCATCTGATTACTGACAGATATTGATATTATATAATTTATCATTATATGTACAGATATGGCTTTTTTCTCATTTATTCTAGTTGTCATTTGCTTAGATTCCTTTTTATTTGTTTAGGTTTCTTAAACTAATTAAGATCTTCCATTAATTCTCAAAAATTCTCAGTCAAAATTTCTCTAAATATTTCCTCTACCTAGAGTTGTAGGATTTTAGTTAAATACATGCTAGAATTTTTGGTTCTGCTTTCTATGTTTTTACCTTCCCCTCATATTTATCTCTCCATGAATCATTATGTCTACTTCCTTTTTAACTAATCTGTTTATCAAACTCCTAAATTCAGGTATTTTGTTTAACATATAATTTCTACTTAATTCTTTCTGAAATCTGTCTCAGATAAACATGGAAATATAGTCAGTCCTCATAAGTCTTTTATTAACTTTCTACTAAACTACAATACACATACACTGGAGTACAGAAATTCTAAGTGTACTACTTGATGAATTCTCACATACTCAACATACTTACATAATCAGCATCCAGATCAAAAAACAGACTATTAGGATTCCAGAAGCAACGTCAACCCCTTGATACTTTCTAGTCAATATTGCCAAGATAACCACTATTCTGTGTTCTGATAGCATAAATTACTTTAGACTGTTTTTGTGTGTCATGTAAACAAAGTCTTTTAGAATGTATGTATTTGGGTCTGTTTTTTTATACAACATTATAATATCTGACAGCATTATTTTACATAGTGGTAAATTATTCTTTACCTTGCTATTATAGACAGCTGAATTAGTGTAGGTAGTCAGACAGAGCTGAAATACATTGCAACTATGGAGGAGGCGCATCCCTTGAGGGCCACACTTCAAGACAAAAGGTGAAATAAATGCACCCACATACTTCCTCTAAAGATAAAAAACAGTGATTGATATTCTAAATAGGTATTTATGACCTTGGGAAAGCCAGGAAGAGTCACAGTCCCACCTGCTCCAGAAAAAGCCCCTGTTCTGTATTATGCTCACTTGTTCCATGTTTTGCTTCCCCACTTGATCCCATTTAGTCAATATTACCTAAACAATTATGCTCATAATATTATTGATTGACTATAATTTTGTCCTACCTCATACCCACCTCATAATTTTTCTTCTTTTCTCACCTTGTGGTTTTCCACTATAAAAATTCCTTGAAAAGGCAGGGTCCTTGGCAACCCACTTGGGATCCCTCTCAGGCAGAAACTTTCTTTCCCCTGTAAATATATTCTGCTCTTAACCACCGTTGTTCCTAGAATTTATTCTTCGATTTTAGAGAACATGAACTCATACTGGACATCTAGCAGGTTGGGAATTTCTTTCCCCTATATTATTACTACTTACAGTAGTTTTCTCTTATTGATTGTTTCACTTTCCATGATTTTAGTTAGCTGTGGTAAACCACAGTCTGAAAACATTAGTATTTGTCTTGACTCTAAAGAAACACCATATTTACATAACTTTTGTTTCAGTACAGTATATCATAATTTTTCCATTCTTATTGTTATTAATTTTTCCCTTTATCTGGTAAATTAAATTCTATTACAGTTATAGATCCATTAAAAAAAGATGTGTGTGTGTGCATGTGTGTGTGGCTTGATATCATAGTATATACTTTATAAGGATAAGGAGAAACTTTTTTAATATTCAATTGCTTAAATATACCACAATTTACATATTCATTCTAAATGAGTATTCACGAAGTATCCATTTGTAGTGTGGTGAGCATATGTCATAGGATAAGAACATGAATAGTTTAAATTAGATACTGATGAATCATTCTGAAAGTGATTTCACCCACTATACACTCTCATCAGCAATGGATGGGAGTTTTATTGGCTATATATCCTCATCTATTGTTGTTATTTTCTGTCTTTCACATTCTAGACACTACTGGTTAATGGACTCAAGTTTCCTTAAATATTATATTTGTGTAACTCTGCAGTTATAGTCTTAGGTTTTCATGATTAGTTATTTAGGAATGTATTTTTGAAGTTATAATTGATTGTATCCTTTTCCTTAATTTTTAAAAAAATTTAATTGTATGTTGTAATTAAACAATATGGCATCTTTTTGGAATTTGTTAAATAATATGGCATCTTTTACAGAATCTTTTTGGAATTTATTTTCTTTTCAGAATAAATATGTAATCAATTTCAAAAGTTTGAAATGGTTATTTGACAGTAATATACAGTTTCCCATAGTGTTTTCAATCTGTGATAACAGCCTGATTAATATTTAAACCTTTTATTGTTTTTTTTCTACTTAATCTGTCTAAGATAGAAAGGATGGATTAAACATTTCCACTTCAGCTGTGTTTCTTTCATTTTCTTAGAGGCAGAATAAGAATATGGAGTAGCTCATAAATTTCAGCATTCATAAGAATCAACAGCAGTATGCATTAAAATGCAAATTTCAAAGCTCTAGGACATATCCTAGGTGATGCCAAAAGTTTGCATTTTTTAGTAAACATCCCAGGTAATTTTGATTGGGACTACCTTTTCATGCACAAGTGTAATGTCGCAGAGGTTCTCAAGTCAGAAAGGCCTGTATTCAAATCTCAGTTTTGCCCTCAACAGTAAGAACCTTGGGTAGGTTATTTAATTTCTCTGTGCTTTTTTAGTTTACCTGTAAAACCAGAATGACAACCATCTCTATCTCAAAATGGTATTGTTTGTTTCTTTGTTGTTGTTGCTTTTTCTTTTTTCCAAATCCATTTTATTTCAAGGCTAAAAAGAAACAAAAAAGAAGAGGAAGAAGAAGAAGAAAAAAACTACAACAAAATTTCAAAACATGTTGTCTTAGTTACTTTTTACTCGTTGCCGAGACAAAATATCTGACGCCCAAAATTAGGGAAGGAAAGGTTTATTCTTACAGTTTCTTGGGAGTTTCAGTCCATTAGTTGGCTCCAAGTCAGCATGGGGTGGCGGGTCTACGGTTCATGGTGGCTGCAAGCCACAAAGTGAACTGGCAAGAGAGAGAGAGAGAGAGAGAGAGAGAGAGCTGAAGCACAAGAGGAAGACCCGCCTTCCCTTACATTGTATGTCGGCTCCACCCCTGGACGGGCACAGCACTCACATTGCCAGACAACAAACCAATAACAAACCAATAACTCAGCCCCATCAATATTATATGAGGACTTGGGGGTACATAGCATATTACCCGATACACACGTCAGTCAGGGTAACAATGGTACATACATTGCATATTGTCAGCCCCAAATCATTCACCCAGAGCACAAGACATCTGCATTCAATTGTCCAATCAAAATGTTATAATGAATATTAAATTAGGGAATGCATGTGAAAAAGGCAGATAGTTCCTGTCCACATTTTTTATAATATACAAAGTCAGATACCTCTTATTTTTGAGTGTCATACACTATTTTATCAATTTAAAATAATACTGTCTCACTTATTAAATCTTATTGTCATCTATGATTTTCTGTTATAATTTTGCTCATTTTAAACTATAAAGTCATTTCATTTTAGATGTCTGTCATAAATTGCAAGTAGCTGCATTTTTGTTTAGTCTGAGATGTTTCAATGGTGTTAGTTACATTTATTTCCTATATGTTCCTTCCACATCAATATTTTCACATTTCCTTCTTGTTTGCATTTTATATACTAAATTTTTCTATGCTCTTATACTTAGATATTTTAAAGAATTTGTCATTTTTTCATATATCTTTGGGTTAAAAACCTGTACCTATATTTCTCTTAGCAATTTCAAGTACAAAATAGTATTTCTTGACTTCTCCTGCCTACTCTACACTATCTCTAGTGTAAGTAGAATAATTTTTAACATCCTTAGATGTTCGTAGGACTTATTTTTAACTTTCAGTTTCATAAAACTTGCCAGAAAATGTCCGGTTTTACTTGCCTCATTTTATTTTCTATTATATTGACATTTTTAAGTTCAGAGCCCTTTTCTAAACTTTGGCTTTTTATTTTACTTGATCTATTCATGTAATTGGAAAGTTTGGATCATCTAGGTGTGTCCTTCACATCACATTACATTTTTTCCATTCTGGAATAAGTTTTTAAAGTTTTTTAAGACTTTACTCTTATCCATAAACAAAGTCTAGAATCAATGTTTGTGATACTATTTTTCATATCTTTTATTATATTCAAATACATTTACTCAGCCCTCAAAATAAAAGATGTAATTTATCTCTGATGTGGAAATATGTGGAAAAAATGGAGCCAATTAAACCACAAGAACAAGCACTGACAAATATTAGTTCCTGAATGGACTGAGAGATAGTGTGTAGAGTATGAAACTCTAAGTGTCATAAACATGTTTTTTGCTTTAATTTCTTTTGTCTGCCTGTTTGGGAGGACTCTTTCTCTATGGATATGCTAAGCTTGACATGTGATGCCAGGAGAAACAAGATCCACAAGATTTTGCCTCTGCATACTTCACCATCTTGTTCCTTCCATAGTTTTATGCAGAACTTCTTTCAACTCATTAAACACTCTATTAGGATTCTATTGACTAAGCTACAGAAAACCCTAATTCAAACTAGCTCAAATAATAAAGGATTTTTTGGACTCAGTACTGGGGATCCAAAAGAATGGCAGGCTCAAAGTATGACAGAAATCGGTAACTATCCAAATTTTACAATATACCAAAATTTATTACAGCTTTGTACTAACCTCTCTACAATTTGGCTATATGTTAAAACTGGCTAGCCTCTGTGTAGCCAGGTGACTGCCAGTGGAAACAAAAGCTACAAACTTTATTTGATCGTGTTCAGAAAAAAAGAGACAAGGAAACCTCTCTCTCTCTCTCTTTTTCTTTCCTTCTGCCTCCCTTCCTCAAACCATCCTTCCCATTTTCCCTCTCTCCTCTCTTGTCCTGGGGATTGAACCCAAACCCTTCTCATTGTGCTGCATCCCAATCCCTCATTTGTTTTTTGTTTGTTTGTTTGTTTCTGTTTTTGTTTTTAATTTTGAGATGGAGTCTCACTAAGTCACTAAGTTGTCCAGGCTGGACTCAAACTCAGATCCTTTTGACTTGACCTTCCAGGGATGATCTCTTCTTGAAGTATCCACTGTACACACACTCTTTGGGTTACAACAGAACTACATCTCAATAAATACATTATAAATTGAAAGCATTGTAATTCAAAAATGCATATATACCTAATCTACCTAGTGTTCTCTCATATAAAAGATGAAGGTAAAACTTAAACATAACCCCCAAAAGCAAAAGTAGAATGGTATGTTTGTTGTTTAAAGGATACATAAGGACTACTAATGTGGACGATATCTTTGTTCTGTCATCATAGCTACATCCATAAAAGGTTCAGGGATTTAAGGATGCTTGAGTTGCTCCAGACTAAAGGCAACGTTGATCTCTATTTCTTGCAAAATTATACTTTTAAGAAATGAGAGCCTGTTGATATGAAAAGGATGTAACCTTTTTATAAATTCAAAAATACTTAGAACCAAAGGTTAGCTATGATTCCAGATTATACGACTGGTTCATGAAAGGTAGTAAAATTAGCATACTGTTAACAACATATATGACAGAATACTGAGTTTAGCTCTATCTTGATTTCAAACTCATTTGCAATAAAAGGAGAACTAAAAATGAATTCAATCATTCTTTCTCCCTACCAGTCATCAGATATTCTTAGGGGCACTAAAAATAAGTCAAATCAAATAATACAAAAAGGTCTCTTGTCAGGAAACTTATATTCTGTTGGAGTAAGACATATAAATAAACATTACAATTATAATGATTGTATAATAAGTGATAGGTCAGGCAAATTATTTGGTGCTATGAGAAGAGATGAGCTGGGAGTTTGGCTCAGTGGCTTAACTGCCTGCTTGGTAGGCATGAGGTTGTGAGTTCAATCCCTAGTACCGACAAAAAAAAAAAAGAGAGAAGAGATGAATAATATTTAACCCAGCTGAGGACTCAAAGGAGACCTCCATGAAAGATTAAAATTCATGTGATGAGTTAAATGGGTCCAGCAATGAAGTACGTAGAAAGTTGGTGGGAGTGGTAGTGAAAAACAACCCGAGGAATGAGAATAAAGGCAAAGGTCCTGTGGTTGAATCAGTTGGGAAAAAACTTAAATTTTGAAAGCAACAAATGACTTTCTAGGAAAAAGTGTATATGCCAAAAGTAATTGAAGAAGTACAAATCACTAATGATATGAGTTTATGGTTGAGAAGTAGGCAAGGGTTATATCGTAAAGGGCATTATTGTCTATGCTAGAGACTATGACAGCTTTCCAACAATGTGACAAAATACCTGACAAAATCAGCTTAGGGGAGAAAAGATTTAGTTTGGTTCACGGTTTCAAAGATTTCAGTCCATGGTCACTTGGCTTAGTTGTTTCTATGGTGATGCAGACCAGCATAGCAGAAGGGCATGGCACAGAGAGGCTGCTTACTTCATAGCAGCCAGAAAGCACAGAGAAAGAGAAAGAGCTGGAGAGGAAAGGACCAGGAATCAGATACAGTCACCAAGGTTACACTCTCATAATCCCCCATTGCAAGTAGGCCTTAACTCCTTTTTCCATCACCTCTCAATAATGCCATCAACTGTGATCTCATCAATGTTTTAATCCACTTATTAGATCCCTCATGATCCAATCACCTTCAGGACTAGTAAATACACCATTAAAAAACCAGAACAAGAACTTCAGGCCAGATCTGAGAGATTTTGCGAATTCTGACCACCACTGAAACTAGTTCCTCTTGAGGAATTATAACAAATACTCTGCTAAATTTGGCTCTTAAATTTTCAGATTGCAGTCACATCTGATCCCTGTACAAAAAGACAAGCCTCCATTCCCAGGAAAGACCTAATGATCTACAACAAGTGTATTTGGTAAAATTTCTTACTGAATATGGCCATTGTGAAGATAAATGTGAGAGACAGAAATATGCAGAAAGATATCTGATGTCATATGAGGCAAAAGAACTACAAAGGAAGACAGAAATTATGCTTATAAGAAAACAGTCCTCAATAGGTCACATTACATTATAAAATGCAATTTTTTCTTAAATAAATACTTCTTAATATCCCACATGCTCCTTCATGACAGAGGACTTGTAAGTGATAGAAATGCAAATTAACTCAGTCTGTCTGACTCCAGAGATTATGCAGATGACTGCTCAAATCTGTTTCTGCCTTTATTCTCAGTAGTTCCTTGACCTTACTCCAGGTATCTATATGCTATCTCTTTGGTGCTGGGAATTACTTTTTTTGTCAGCCTGTCCTAGACATTTAAATTTAAAATTTTTTCTTCTCTGTGATCTCCACTCTTATTTTCTCCACTTGCTAACCCCAAGCAGAGTACCCCTGTCCTGGGTACCACCACCTATATCTAGAATGCTCCACTCTGTGCTCTATCACAAATATTTCACTTCCTGTTTTCTGGTTTTCATTAATATCTAGTTAAGGTATCATCTTTAAAAATCTTTCCTCACTCATCTTTTTCTCTCTCTCCACCCAAATAAATTCACTGCACTATTCCTCTGAGAATGTACTATAGTGACTAAGGGCATAGGACTATATTTCAATTCCAAATTTAACTTTATTACTATATGACCTTGAACAAGTTATTTAACCTCTTCGAACCTCAGCCTCTTTATCTGAAAAATGATACTAACTGTGTCTACCTAAGGACATTTGTGAGAATTGAGTGGATTTGTCTATGTAAATATGTATTTAACACAGTACAGAGGAACTATATCATGATAAAAAGAAAGCACTCAAAACATTAGCTATTTTTTATCTTGTCTTTATAATATAGTCTAAAATGAAAACATATACCCAAAGTATCACCTCATCATCACACTGTATTGTAATCATCTGTTTCCTTGCTTGTATCCTTTAACAGGCTAGGAGCTCCCTGAGTGATTCTTTGCCTCTTTGGTCTCTATATTAATGTTTCTCAAACTGTGGTCCCTGCTTGTAACTCACTGTTTGACTCCATTGCCTAGATCATGAACCAGGGTTAACTATACATTGAGATCCGTTACTTTGACTACAAATTGTATAAGTCCATCAGTTGTTTCAGCATAAAGTGATTCATCAGGTATTTTGTAAATTTTTTTTGACTGACCTACATTACTGGTTCTCAAAATTTGTCCTTTAGGCCAGCAGCATCACTGTGCCCAGGGAACTTGTTAGATCAGAAACCCAGAGAGGATTCCAGTAATCTGTTTTAAGATACCCTGAGCTAAAGTTTGAGAAACACTACTGTCTATGCCTGGCTCAATAAATGCTATAATTCCTAAGGGCCTACTCTTTATTGCCTTTCCTTTTTATCACAAGGTATATTGCTTTTGAGATTTTCCTAGAGTCATACTCTAGTGACATCGCAATGCTATAGAAATTACTGAACTACAAGTTCATTTCAAGGTTTTGATGAGAAGGGAATATGCATCTCAATATTGTATGTAATATCCTTAAATTTATTGAGCGTTGAACAAACTGAAATTTTCTGAGACTATTTCTATGAGGAAAATATCACTTTTAGCCATCCTTATCACAATTAATAAGCATCAAAAGACTACAGGAAAACAAGCCTCTCTCAACAACAAAAACACCCTTCTTTATGCTAAGCTAAAACAATTTCTCATTGATTGCAAGGTATCTCATAATTGCATATTTAATTCATCTATTGAATTCTACTGCCTATTTATGCATCCACACAATTACTGACAACTGCAGAGAATTTTAACTCCTTGAGAGAGTTCCAAAAACAAATCCTTAGAGAAAAAACAAAAGTAGAAATTTTATCAAAGTATTCTAGACTTCATTTCCAAACTGCAATGTGTTCAGCACTCTCCATATTCATTTATATTTGATCTAAGCAAAAATCAGGACTGGTGAAGCAAATGTACATCCTCCCTTTTGGAAAGACTTCCAAGAATATTGAATGGGGAGATAGAACACCTGGATTCTAACTCAGGCCTTCCTGTGCTGTAGTTATGTGACCTTATGCAAATTGCTTTCCATCTCTTTGCTGTGTTTCTTCACCTATAAACTAAAGAGTTTTGGGCTAGGTGATGTTTAAAACAGTTTCTCTGTTTCATTGAAACTGGTTTAGATATCACCTAGCCCATACTAATCTCTCTAAGTTCATCAAGGACGCTTTGTGCGCTCGTTTCAGTGATCATTTTTTTCATGCCTAAATCTTGTAACCTGAACAACTACTTCTAAAATAACAATACACAATATATTAACTAGTGTTAATTTCCTATTATATTTTTTGAAATTCTGTATCATTTCTATCTTTTGTTTTGTTTTTAAAATGAAAAAATAATAAAATAAAACAGTTTCTCTGAAGCTTATGAGTAACTTGAAAGCTAGGATTTAGAATTAAAATGATAGTAAAAAGAGGAGCTATAGGATATGATCCTGAAAATATCTTGCTATGTAGAAACTCCTGAACATCAGAATAGATATTATTGGGCTGATGGTGGAAGGCCAGGCTCTTTCAGGCTTAGCCTACTTCCCAAAGGCAGGTTGGATAAACACTGGGTCTGAGGACTCTTAGATTCACCCTCTCTGTTAAGGGTGATCTATTTTCACATTCTTCAATATCTAAACTCATTTCAGTAAATTGTGCTTATCTCTAAATGTCAAAAAATCTTGGACATCTCTTTCCACTTAGGTTTTAGAAGTCACAAAGCCTCTATAGGTGTTATCTAGAGCTCTGTAGGACATCCTGAAAGGGCTCTGAGGTTGGCATTCAAACTCTCTACTCACTGTTTAGGCCATTCTGCCTTAGATCTTGTCTCCATCTCAAAGACTTATGCAGCTTGGAGAGTCACTAGTGTTGCCTATGCCATTGAAGCAGGTGCCAGAATGAGAAGTTTCTTTTTTTCATAATCTTCAGTGAGTTAAAAAACATGTCTAAGACAACATAGATATTTAAAAGAGATCCAGAATATATCTTTTAATATGGAAAACGTGTAAATCATTGAATATTTAAAGTGAATCATTATATTGCTAAATAATTAATCTATTTGTATTTTTTGTAACATCCATTTTTAGTAACAGTTTTATAGAAAAAATGATCAAGGTGAGAGACAGTTTCTAATTTACACTAAGAAAGGGCATAGTGGGTACATTAACCTATTGTTCATGAAATCAAACAATTAAAAGTGTAATACCAGTTGAGTATCCCTTATCCAAAATGCTTGGGACCATGAGTGTTTTGAATTCCAGATCTTCTCAAATTTTGGAATATTTCCATATGCATAATAAGATACCTTGGAAATGGGACTCAAGTCTAAACATAAAATTCATCTATGTTATGTATTCATTTTAAACACAAAGTCTGGAGATAATTTTATATGATATTTTTAGTGTCTGTGTTTTGACAATGAACTGTCATATAGTCAGTTTTGAAATTTTCTATTTGTGGCATGATATTGGGATCAAAAAGTTTCAGACTTCGGAGCATTTCAGATTTCAGATTTTAAATGAGCAATGCTCACTCAGCCTGTATTAATGTTACTGATAAAGCAATACTAAAGACATGTTAGTAGTTTCCTGCTCGTGATATTATTAATTGGTTCATTCTGTTGCATTTTCTACTACTACCTTAACTTGTAAGTGTTTATTCTGATAGTTGCTTGCGAGTTTGATACTTCGTGATTTTGCATGTCTTATTTTGGATCATTATCTTTGTTTTACTGTTGGTTTTCATATTTAAATTCCAAGGATTTTTGTAACTAGTAAATACTAAATCAGCTTCAAGATGAACATAAGCATCTGAGTGCCCCAGAATCTGGCAGGTAGACAAACAAATACAGTCTAAGCAGATGCTTTAACAACCAAGGGAAGCCTTAGGCAGAATTGAATACTAAGCCTAAAGAAGATGCCAGCAGAGTCCAGAGACCATCATTTCCTAGCATGTAAGCAGCCTAATTCCCCAGTGTTATTCCTCCAGCTTGGGGTTTTTATTTCAGATATCAAAATAAGCTCCAAAAACTTTATCTCGCTTCTCTCAAACCTCTGCCTGAAATGCCACATCACCCAGACATCTATGCCAATGAAACCAAATGAGGAAGTATAAACTTGAAGGTGAGATGAAATCTCCAAAGTCTAAAAATGTTTCCATGAATATTAAAATAAGATTTAATGTTTGTAGATCACTTTTTATTTGCCAGACACCAACACCTAGTGCTTTACGTGGATCAGCTAATGTAATCCCCACAAAAGTATAAGAAGTAGATACTATTTTCTCCCATGTTATCAACCAGGAAATTCAGGCTGAGGAAAGTCATGTGACTTGTTCAAAGTCACAAAAATAAAAGAGTCAGGAATAAAATTTGTATTCAATCTGATACTGGCACCTATGTACCTAATCCCTCTATTACACTGTGTGTGTAGCATATGGGAGATGTTACTGTGGGTCTCCTTTCATAGGACTTCTAAGGTTGAAGACAATCCCAGGTATATTCTGAAGCACTTGAACTGTGTGCCCTCACTGTCTGTGCATCACACTCAAGCCCATAGCTGTGGCCCTGTTGTCCATAGGTCAAATGGCTGTGTCACTGTCTCTAGAGCAGAGCTGTGCTGGGAGAAGTAATTCTGCCAAGCACAGCTCAGCAGATAAAAACCATTAGAGACAAAAATTGGCCTGACAAGACACCAGGTTGCAAGAAATAAGGAGAGAAACAGCAAAAGCCTGGATGATTTGAGGAGAGCTTGAGTGTCCATGGGAGGCAGAGAATAAATAGCTTCTACACATCATTTGGCAAATGCACCTAGAGAAAGCCTCGCTTTAACAAAAAAATTCCAGCCAACAAACCAAGGAGCAGGTGAATAAGTGGCTGCTAGCGGGTGCACAAAACATTAAAAAAAGTCTTGCTTTTCCTGCGTGGTGCCATCCTTGATGACTGTTCTTGCTGATTCTATGCTAGCATGCCAAGATTGCTTCAGCACCTGCCCTTTGAAATATAATTATTCTCCCCAGAGGAGTCCAGAGACTCTGGGTCAGGGAGTGAGCCACAGGTCATCAAGCTATTCTCTCCATGATCAAAAAAAGCAAAGCAAATACAAATACCTTGCAGAGGCTTGAAGAAAATGCATTAGAAGAAAAGCATCAGTCAAATGGGAAAAGAATACTCAAGAGAACCCACAGGGACAGTGTCTTGCCAAGAAAGCCCATTTCTCTTTTCCTCTTTCCATATAACGTGTTGACCTTTGTCCCACAAGCATTAAATCTAGTTTCTTTGGTCAAGCACACTCAAGATTGTATTAGTAGGCAGTGGTATTGTGCAACTGAATTTTTATTTCCAGGTTCAGCTTATGTTGATCCACTGGAGTATTTCCCCAGCATCATTCTTCCCCACACTCCTGAATTCTTATGTCTTGGAGAGCAAAGACTATCTGTGTCTGTTGGACGACTGAGGCCCTCTGCCTCATATGTAGTGCTCCACTTATTCACTTGCTGAATGCCAAACACTGCAGTAAGGCACTACCAAGGCCACAAGGTAATTACATGCAGCACCTTCCCTCAAAGAGAAAAGAAAACCATAAGGATATGTTATTAAAATTCAATTTTTTCCAAGTCTCAGGAACTGCTAGTATAGATGATTTCACTTTATAGTAATAACCTGTATCTCTGCTTCTTACTCCCACTTGCTGAAGTAGGTACTTCAAACTCTGTGACACTCTGTTAAGAAACTTTGGTCAAAAGGCGCATTCGGTTATTGTTTATACACTAGCTCCTGTTCTCCATTCAGTTTAGACATGTGCTAAATGGGAAGATAAACTGAGAACTAAATCCATGTGTTGCACAGATCTCAGGGATACAAACCTAGGTCTATCTGATTTTAGGACTTGAACTCCTGACCACTCTACTGTGACTTTTTTGACACAGTTAAAATTTTGTTATTTGTGAATGTGATCCCGTGGGAATTATTTTTGTCCTTCCATTTACACATTCCAAACTTGAGTTAGAAGTGTGGGCATAAAAAAACTGGGTGGAGGGGTAATAAAAATACATTAATATCCATGCTCCTAGAAAACCTAGTTTGTAGTCTCTCTGCTGTGAAAGCTTAGAATAAGGTTCTTTATAAAGTACTTCCTGATTCTGAAGGTGGAGAATTCCCAGAACTCGTAAGCAGAGACACTCAATGCTGAAAACCCAGGCTGCATGCTACCAAGTACAAAGTATTCCACAGCCTGTTCCCCACTTTTATTTTTAGATATTTTTCTGTATAATACTAATAGCTGAGGCTGCCTGCAATCCCTTCTTTGAATATATTCTGCTCTATTTTTCTCCTGTAAGACTGTGATTTCAAATTCACCTAATTCCCTGTACAGCATTACATCAAGGAGGCTTCAAAATGGAGATGACCCAGTGAGTTTAATTATTCTATAATGTGCTTAACTGTGACAACGGTGTGTTTACCACAAAAATAATCACTGTAGAAGATAGCAAGTATTTTTGTTTGGGTTCTTTTTTTTTTAAATTTGGTGTCTTTTATAAAGACAGAATAGAAGATTAACCTGGGTTTAAAGACTTAAGTTGTCATCTTTTCCAAGTAATGGTATGCTATAGCAAAATTGTTACACTAGGTTGTTCAAGATCTTCTTTCCTGTCTCTTTTTAAAGAAAGAAACTCAGTCATATTTTAGGGAGATCAAATCGGTAACCATTATTGCCAAGCTAGCTCACCCAAATGACTTGTTTTTCCCCAATAATTCTTTGAGTCATTGAGAAATAGTGGGGCTATTGTGAGATTAATCTAGAACACAGCAGTACATGTATTAAAATGAGAGTAGTAGCCAAACATGATGGTGTACAACTGCAATCCCAGCACTTAGGGGGCAAAGACAGGAAGATTGCTGTGAGTTTGAGGCCAGCCTGAGCTACATAGTGAGTTCAAGGTCAGATTGCACGACAAAGCAAGACCCTGCCTCAAGAAAATAAATAAATTGAGAGCAAAATAGATTGAAGCCTAAGAGTTTGTTGGTCTTTTATAATGTGATTCATCTGTATTTGATAAATTAAATTTTATTTCTGAGTCCTTCTCATTTTTTTTTTTGTCTTTTTTTTGTTTGTCTGTTTGTTTTCTAATGGAGGCTGATCAGACCCTGGGATTCCTATGAGAGGATGATGGGGAATAAAGAAAAACAAAAGACAATATTCAGGGTACAAGGGAACCGGGAGAAAACTGTCTCCAGTGGACAGGCACACAAACACCTTTGAGGCTGGCCCATTTTCATTAGCAAGCCAGGAGCATAGGGGAGGGCATAGTGTGCTTTTCCTTTAACAGCAACTGTAGTAAAAGAGGGACAAAGGAATGAAGAACAAGTTCTTCCCCCTACCCAGATACCTGCATTAGTTACATTGCCCTCAGCAGATGTTATCTCGCCCCAGGAGCACTGCAGTTAGCCCTCTCAGTGTAGCCAGGAAGCCTGCAGCCATCCACACACTTCTGTTCTGAAGCAAGTTTACACTGGCCTGAAGACCACAGAATTCCAGTCACATAGCCTGGTCCCTAGCAGAGTAAACTGTTATTTTGTATACCCTGGTCCCCAACACTCTTCCTCTTAGTTTTCCTACTACACTGGAATACAGTACAGCTTCAAAGAGAAGATTCCCAATTCTCTCTAAAACAAAACGGTCACCTGTGATTTTTCACATGCAGAAATGAATCTGCAGCTTAATGACTGGTTTATTTTGTTCTGTTCGTATTTCTGGGTTTTTTTGTTTTTGTTTTTGCTTTTGTTTTTGTTTTTATAACAGACAGACTTTCTGAAAGGGTTTTATATACCTGCTTCACAAAGAAATTACCTAGTTGCTCTGAAACTAGCTTTGCTTTGAGTCAGAAAGAATAGAGGCATTACTAGCCCATTTTATTTTATTTATTTATTTATTTATTTTTGGTACCGGGGATCAAACTCACAACCTTGCGTCTGCCAGACAGGCGCTTAGGCCGCTGTGCTAAATCCCCGACCCTAGTAGCCCATTTTAGTTGACCAACTCACTCAGCGTGATACAAGGAAGAGAATGTCATGAAAGACTGGTGGTCCCTAGAAGGTAGCTTCACCATTCAAGAGGTATTTGCTTGTTTAATTTCTTACACATTCAAATCTTTGATCCTTGAGAAAATCTATAATCTATTTATACCAATATGAAGCACAACAAGGGAGTTTCGCAGAATTGAATGCACCTGTGGTAATGGGGTATGATTGACACCAAAAAGAGGATTGGAGCCAGGAGAAGGCAGGAAAATATGAGTAAGCCACATTGATTTGTGCTGCACCCTCTGCCCCATACATGCATTACAGGTCCTGACTACCTCTGCCACCTCATGGCCCTTTTACCTTAATGCCAGAATCCTATAGCTCTGAAAAAGGCAACAAGGGATATTATGAGACTGGGGATTTTCAATATCAATTATAAATTCTCACAGCATCAATTATAGCCACAGAATAGCATCATCTTGCAAATTGGAGACCTTAGCTCCAGGCCAAGATTTTTTGATCTCTAAACTGGTTACTTCAGAGCCTTCCTTATCTTCCTCATCCTTAAAATAAGAAGGTCAGATAAAAGATGATCTCCATGGTAACTATCAGGTCTTGGTCTTGCATTTTGTTTATTTCCCTCCTGTTCTTCATTTGGTTTGAAGCAAACCCCTGAGCCCAGGGGAATGTCTGGCTAGTGCTTCTGCCAAAAGACATCTGGGTTGTATGAGTAAGTGGGTCTCTCTATATATGACCTGAACATATGCATGTCCAGATCCATTTTCTCTTCCTGAGCAATGGACTGGCACCCTTGCCAAAACTATACAGATATATCTGTTCTCCAGGGCTCATGACTGTAAGCCTTGTTAGGTCATTTTTTCATGTGCTTTATGATCTATCCACTTTTCATTTTTAACTCTATATGTTATAGATAATGATGATACTCAGTTTTTCCTTTTTCATGTGCCTTCTTTTCAATAAATATTAATTAAATACATGTCATGTTCTCACTACTGGACTGCAAGTCATGGTGAATTGAGGAGACAGATATAGATGATAGATACAGATAAATAGATAGATAGATAGATAGGGATATAGAGAGATGGAGAATAGTATCACCTTATCTGTTGGGAGTCACATTCTGAGACCCCTAGTGAATGACTAAAACTATGAATAACAGCAAACCTTATATATATATATTATTTATACATACCCATGATAAATTTAACTTATACATTAAGCAAAGTATGATATTGACAAATATAACAATATATTGTAATAAAAGTTCTTTAAAACTTATAAATTGTTTACTTCTGCATTTTTGCATTTAATATAGGTCAATATCTACAAGTGAACTACATATAAAATGATTAAATGACATATTATAAAATAGGGGGTACCTCTACCATGAACTACCAACAAGGAGGAAGGAAGTTGTAATGATTTAAGAAAGAGTTCATAAGGAAAGTATTATAATTAACTCCTGGAATGATGAGTAGGGTCTAAATTGGTGGAAAAGTACACAGGTTAGAAAAGTGGGAAAAAAATACTTTATTGAGATTCCTTTGATGCCAAGTAAGAGAAACCATCTAGAGCCCTGGTGGCAAACCTGTGGCACACGTGCCTCAGTGGGCTGTTTGTATCTTTGAAAGTTCTAGAAAGTTTGCCATCACTGAAGAGCTCTGCTATGCAAATGTAATACCTAGACAAGTAAAATCAACATCACCCAAGAATTGTTGGAAATGAAGTATCTTTGGTTCCCCAGCAGATCTATTGAATCAAAACCTGAATTGTAACAAAATTTTCATGTTAGTCATATGTACATTATAGTTACATATTATTGGGGATAACTATCCCTAACCTTGGATATGTATTACAATAAGCCAGAGAACATTTTAAAGTACTGAGATTCATTCTAATTCATATAGTGAGACCTCAACTAGTGGGCAATGGAGTGATGTGCTTATTGAAATTGCAGTGAAATATTTCTTGGAATTATTGCAGAATAAACATAAGGAGGCCAGAACCAAGGTAGATACAAATCAGCTTTGGGCAGAAGATAGGAAAAATCACTTTACATCCAGGGTTCCCTACAAAAAGAGGAAATTTTTGAGCAGGCAAGCTGCATTCACAGTGTCTACTGTAAGCTCCAGAGCAAAAATGATCTTGGAACATACCAGGGATACCAAGCAAGTCAATCAGAATAGCACAGAGAGCAAGGGTTTGTATCTTCTTTCATTTGAAAATTTCTTTAAGTAACTATGACCAGGCTCACATTCATAGTCATCTTCTTGCTTTTTTTTTTTTTTACTTCATATGCTTCCTTCAAAATATTATGTAATTGGCATTATTAAATATTATTTTGCTTTAATCCCAGCACTCGGGAGGCTGAGGTAGGAGGAGCGTTGTGAGTTCGAGGCCAGCTTGGGCTACAGTGCAAGCGCAAGGCTGGCCTGAGCTACATAGTGCAACCCTGCCTCAAAAAACTAGGGCTGGGAGTTTGGCTCAGTGGCTTAAGCACCTGCCTGGCAGGTGCAAGGTTGTGAGTTTGATCCCCGGTGCCGCAAAAAAAAAAAAAAAAATATATATATATATATATATATATATATATATATATATAATTTTGCCAATTTTAACTGTTACAGTTTGGATCTTGGCTGTCCCCCAAAGGCCCATGTGCCATGGTGGTCTGTTTGTGGCACTATTGAGAGGTGGCAGACCTTTAAAAGGTGAGGCCTAGAAAAAGGAAGTTAGGTCTTTGGAGGTGTGCCTCGAAGTTGGTGTTTGGATCTTGACCCCTTCTCCTCTTTCTTTTTACTTCCCAGCCATGACAAGGTGAACTGACAACAGCTCTGTTTTCTCACTTTGGTCATTTCTGCTGTCCATACTTTCAATAGAATTTTTAATCTTCTGAATTTCTGAAGTTGGAGCCCTTGCATGAATTCTAACTATTTTCTATGTTGATCATGCATATTATGCATAATTTTGTTTACCTCTTCTATATTTTTATTAGGGTCTTCTTCAGACTCACCAATGATTGTGCTTAGTTGTTCGAATATCTTGTTACTTATATCTTCTGTGATCTTGTCAATTTCCTTATTTCACTTTTTGTTCTCTCCCCTGGTACATTTTCAAATGATTTGAATCTGAACATTTTGGTTTCCTCTCCTTCAGTGCTCCATATATTAGCTTTGAAGAAGTTGGGAATTTTTATAGGTGTTTTGTTGGCTTGTCTTGTGTTTCTATTTTTGTTTGTTTTGTGTGGCCTTGTGGGTTTAATGTAGTGGAAAGATTTATTTCTAGTATGGAGATCTTGTCAGTTAATATCTACATTTCTGTGATGTTCACTGGGTATGGTAACTACTGTCATTTGCCTCTGTTCCAAGATCCAATCACTTCCATTTATTTGAACTGGGAGGTTGTAGCATGCTTTACCCAGTACCCAGTTCTCTCAGAATGTACCTAAATATTTTTATTGACTCCCTAGGCAATCTAGAAACCACTATGGCACTCTGGCTATAGTAATAAAACCAGCAGCAATTGTAGCATTAAAAACAAACTGAATATTGACAAACCCTAAGGACTAATGAAGTACCATGCTGTCAATAGAAAAAAAGATCTGTAATTATAGTATGAACACTAACACAGATGAAATACTGACCTACTATTCACCTATAATAAATATCTACTAAATGGAACAATTTTACCTCTGGTACCAATAGGATGGTATTCAACAGCAATTGTGTAAAGTTAACACTATCTCTAGATAAATTTGTATTTATCTAGAGATTTATAAAAATTCATAATTATACTAGTAAAAGTGAGGGAGTGTGGAACCAAAGGTTGACAAAAGCAAAATTTGAAGAATTAATTGATGGGATATGGGAAGGAGCAAAGATACTAAGATAAGTGCTCCTATTAAGGAGTAAAAGGAAGCTAACTGTTATAGAGAACTGTCACTGGAAAGAGCAAACAAGAAAAAGAAGAAAAACGATAAAAAGTAAAACAGAGAATAAAGAAAAACAAGAAAATTAGAAGGGGAAAAATAAAAGGCAAAAATTAAAATTAAAAAAAGAGAACCAAATGGTGAAAAAAAACCCAAACCCTGAAAAAAATGAAGTAAATATAAAAATAATACAAAATAGAAAAATAAAAAAGAAGACTGAGTCAAAGAAAAAAAATTCCTGTGTTACTCAATGAGTGGTTTCTTTCCATGATCTAGTCCTGGATGCGGACAGACACAATTTTCTTTGCTTGGCATTGGGGCCTATGGGTGTTCGAGGTACCCTCCTTGCAGTACAGACCCTGCTCTTCATTTCCCTTAGACTGTGGTTACTGTTCAAGCCAAGCCACATTCTTGCTCCTGTTTCTCAATGGGGAGTGCACTAAGACCTCTGTTCTCTGTTGGTGTAGGCAGGAAGGTGGGGGTTCAAGCAGGTTATTGGACTTAGTGTCAAGAGTCATGGGATCTGGATGCTCCCTTCTGTCCCTGGATTGGGTCAGTTGGTTTGTCTTTACCTCTGCTGCCCCAAGCTGTCCTCCCCTAGAGACAGGACAACAACGCTCTGTCCGAGTTATACTCTGTTACAAGCTGTAGGGCACCCATCTGCGTGTACTCTCTCACAAGGACTGGGCACGTCACTCCTCCCATGGAGATCTTTTCTCGTGTGTATTTGGCAGGGGTGGGGATGGGGGGTGCTTCAGGTCAGGTCTCCCACATGGGAGCAGGGTTCTGCTCCAGGTTTCCGTTTTTAACTTCTGAGATGCCATTTTTATTGCCTGAATATTTCTATATACATATCAAACTTCCTGTTGTTTCATAACTCTTTTCTTATATCATACATCTCACTGCAGAATCTATTTCTATCCAGTTGCTTTTGTTTGATTGTTGTATACGCATTTGGTTGTTGTTTTGGTCTCCATCATTCATATTAAAGACTCTACCCAATTGTCTCTTCATTCTTGGCTCTTCATTCCCACTGAAGAATTAGAAGCCGAATTGTAAACTCCATATGAGTGTATTTAGTTGTAGAATGTTTTGATTGAGTTATTTCTTTGGAGAAATTGTGATTTCAGTACTTTTACATTATTACTTTTATGACTAGATTTAGTAAAAAAAAAATTCTTCAGATTTCTCCCTGGATAATGCTATTTTGAGAGATAAGTGATAGGCAAGGATGGAGACATTAATATTCAACTAATATTCCAATTTTGCATAGAGGAGTTGTTAGGGTTTATACATTGTGTCAACTTGAGAAGTCTAGCAGCTTAATTAAGTAAGGCAGCAGCTCTACATCCTGGGGTGTAGAGCATAAGCATTTACCTGGCCATTGTGTCAATTTGAGAAGGCCAAAAGTTTAGTTGAGAGACTCAACAGGGAGCCAGGGTTCTTACTTTGTAAACATCCTCATCCTGTGCAAAGGAAGGCAAGGATGTTTGTAAATGCTACACCCACCCTGGGGGGGGTGTCCTGTGTATTATATAAAGGAGGAGAAGAGGCTTGCTCTTGCTCCTTTTACTTTGCTGCTTTTGTTTGGCTGCTGCCTTGAAGTGCTGCCCCAGTGCCATGCCACCCTGCCTTGGAGCCAGCTGATTGTGGACTGAAACCTCCAAAAACTGTAAGCTAAATAAACCTTTCCTTCCCTAATTTTGTGTGT